>JAULBV010250589.1:0-121540 GCA_032358295.1 Pterothamnion heteromorphum | reverse complement strand
GTATTGGTTGAATGATGTTTTTTGTCCCTCTCTGGGAACTTCATTTTCGGCTTATGCGGGCCACCTTTCTCTGGGAGCCTCTTTTTTGGTGTATGCGGGCCACAACTCCAACCCGTTTGGCACACAGATTAAGCCGACCCCAACACCAACCCCCGAAACCTTTTCTCTACGGGTAGGGGGCCGAACTACCAAGCCGATTCCCGTAGGTGCAAGCCCGCAAGAGATTCAGGCCGCGCTTGATGAATTGGTTCCCGATTATCGAATTCTTCAACGAACAACTTCGGGGAGCGGTTCGGGCAGTGGGATCGGTATGGATTTGGCAAACGGGGAAAGCCAGTCGTTCGTCACGGTGATAGAAGCCAAGCCCGAAGAAGCCCGACCCCTAAAGCCAGTCCAGTTTTACCAAAAACGGATTATTCCCGTGTTGACAGCCGACCTTTTCGGAACCGTGGAACCGCCAAAATCAAGCGAAGAAAGCGAAGATTCTGAACCGTGCGATACCCCGCTTTATGCGGATAACAGCGAGAGCGAATAAGGGTAAACCGGTCAAAGTCCGGTTGTAGTGAGGGTGGGCCGTCAATTTACTTAACAAATTTAGAAAAATCGATTGGACAAAATTGCAAATCCCGAAACAAAGGGAATCTTTCGCTATTCCAGAAATGAGATTTTTCAAGCCAAAAATTTTAGTTTTCGGATATTGGGGATTCAATGCCAGTAGTCGAGCCGTTTCGCGTAGCCCGTACTGAAAAACCTTGCGAGATTTTTTCAGTTCCGGCGACTTTGGCAAGTGGCAAAGTAGTCGACGAAGCATGGCTAGACCAAGTGATATCGAATTGGGAAACCTTGCAGGCAGGCAATGAAATCGGTTATCCGACGCCGCCGGTTTACATTGTACCAAGCCCGTCGGTCACAGTAGGACACGAAGAATTTTCTTCGATTGCCCAAAGCTACGCAAACCGTACAGACCTTCCCGCCGTGGGGTGGATTTCCGACCTCTACCGACAAGGGAACAAACTGGTTTGCAATTTCCGAGAGGTTCCCGAAACTCTTGCCCAATGGATCAATACCGGAGCCTATCGGGATATTTCCAGCGAGTTCTACGAGGATTTCGACGGTCACGGGCCAGTCTTGCGACGGGTGAGCCTTTTAGGGGCCGAAATCCCCCAACGCAAAGACCTTGCGAAAATTCCGACGATGGTTTACGAAGCGAGCCAAGAACAGGGCCAAAATCCTCTTGCGTTTTGTGAATCAGGTTTGCGGAAAAACAAAGTTATTCAAGTGGCCTTCGGGAACCATTGTGTCCGATTTTCTGAAAAGGGGAATTCATCTATGAATCGTGCCGAAACTATCAAAGCCTTGCAAGCGTTAGGGGTGGACACTTCGCTTTTTACCGAAGCCGTTCCCGACGAAGCCCTCAATTCGATGCTAACGAGCTTGCAACAAAAGGACGCCAAACTTGTCGCCAAACAACAAGAATTGACGGCCAAAGATCAAGAATTAGCCACCAAAAATTCGCAAGGTTCGGGCCAAGATTACGGTAACGCATTTACCGAAGTCAACAACAAACTCAATGCCCTTGCCGAAACCGTCAAGAAGATGACAGAAGGGAACACGCCCCCCGCGACACCAACGCCAAAACCCGACACCAACGCCGACGCTAACAGGTTGGCCGAAGAAGTCAAAAAAATGACGGAAACGGTTCTCAAACAAGCCGAAGAGGAAACCAAGAAAGCCGCCGACGCCTTCAACGAGAATTTCAAGGCCGAACAGAAGAAGAACCAAGAACGGATGGCCGAACTGACCAAGCAGGCCGAAGACAAGGTCAAAGCCATGACCGCCCAAATTGAGGAATCCAAACGCCAAGCCGATAACCGTATCGCCGAAGAAAAGGCCAAAGCCGAACGCGCCGAACTCGAAGCGTTCTTGAGCCGATACAGCGACCGGATCAAACCCTCAGAAAACGATCCCGCTTGTGGGATGCCGTTGATTGAAAAACTTTTGGCCGCCGACAATACCAAAGTTCTTCACAAGTTCTCTGAGAACGGTAAAGAAGTTGTTCAAACACTACGCCAAGCATTGATGGCCGAAATTGCGAGCCGTTCGACCTTGCGAAAGTTCGGCGAGAAAATGGTCGCCGACGAAAAAGCGCCGTCCAAAATGTCCCGCGAAGCAGTCGAGGCCGCCCTCAGTGTTTCCCCTCTTGGGAAGGGGATTGTTCGAGCCGGTGGGCACTTGAAAAATCAAGGCTAAGAACAACGCTGAAAAACAAAAAGCCCATTTCGTTAATCGATTAACTATTTGAATTTCTTGGGGGGTGTTTATATGGCTACGAGTCCGATTCTTACATTCGTTGGGGAAGGTTTAATTCCCGCCTACAGCGCCGACGCCCAAACAATGGCCGTCGTTATGGCAGGTTGCAAGTATTATGCCGCCGGTACGGTGATTGCCCAAGTACAGGGTTCGGGAACCGCCGTAAACGAAGTTCAAACTTTGACCATCACGGGAACCCCGACCGGTGGGACGTTTGTGATTACGTTCGACGGTCAAACCACAACCGCCCTTGCCTACAACGCCTCAACCGCCGTAGTGCAAGCAGCGCTACAAGCCCTTCCCAATATCGGATCGGGCAACGTAACGGTAGCCGGTGGCGCACTCCCCGGAACCGCTATCACAATGACTTTCGTGGGTGAAATGGCAGGCAAGCGCCAAACCCTAGCCACAGTCTACGCAAGCCTTACCGGTGGCACTTCACCCGCCGCAGCGATTACTTTGACCACGACGGGCAAACCGGCCGCCGGTTATTGGGATAGCTACGACGACGCCCTTTCGGACGGACGCGAAATTGCCCGCGCTTTATTGCGTTACCCGACCCGAACCGACGGTAAAGGCCGACACTATTACGGAACCGAAGCCGTGAGCGACAATTTCTATTTTGCGTTCACCGCCGAAGCCTATTACAAGGGTGTTTTCTACACCGCGAACCTTGTCGGTATCGATGCGAACGGTGTCGCCGATTTGGGCAAAATGGTTTCGGGTGTGACCAGCGCGCTAACGGCCGCCGTTGCACAAATCAAACTTTACTAACCCGTTTTCGGGTGTGGATGGTGTGGGGATTGGGAACGGGGGTTTTCACAAACTAAAAGGGGAGGAAAGGCGCTATGCCTAATTATTTGTATCCGTCGAGTATCGAGCTAAAAGAGATTGAACAAATCCTTTTGCCGGTCATGCAGGCCGACGATATTTTGTTCAAATTGTTTCCCGCCGTTGAAGACGATGCCGCGGTGGTGGCATGGGAGCAAATGGACAAGTTCGTCGGTCTCCAAAACGTGCGGGGTATCGGGGGACAGCCCGGACGTGTGAGCCGTGTTGGTGTGAAACGGTTCCAAATGCAGCCCGGCCAATACTCCGACGTTATCGCTATCGACGAACAAGAGATTACCCAACGACGACAAACGGGTACTCTTGGAACGCCGGTCGATCTTTCGGATTTGGTTTACAAGTTGCAACAGCAACTTTTACAACGCCGAATCGACCGCCAACGGTGGATGATTTCGACCCTACTCACGACAGGGGTTTTTACCTCTACGGATTCGATGGGGAACATCATTCACACGGATAGCTATACGTTTAATAGCTATTCCGCCGGAACCCCGTGGGCGACCTACGCCACAGCAACGCCCTTGCTAAACATCCGAACCGCTTGCACGACGGCTAAAGTCGGTCAAAGCGTTCGGTTCGATGCGTCCGCAAAAATGCTGATGAATCAGAACACGGTAAACGATTTGCTATCCAACTCGAACGCAGCCGACTTGGGTGGCAAGCGAAAAGATATGGGTTCGACGTTCAATACCTTGAAGGACTTGAATGTTCTTTTGGCAGCGAATGACCTTCCCGAAATCATCGCTTACCATGAGGCATGGTCTACCGACGGAACCAACTACAACCTGTTTATCCCTAATAACAAGGTGGTGGTTGTTGGTGCGCGTAAGAATGACGCGATTGTCGGCGAAGTGGCACAGACCAGAAACGCAACGAACCCCAACGCCGAACCCGGCCCATATACGTTGGTGGTGGATTCGATGGATCGGGGAATGGAAGTTGTCCCGCGCAAGATCGAAGTTCACGACGGGTGGAACGGGGGGATTAAGATTTTCTACCCCGGCGCTATTATCACAATGACAGTCTAACGGGGTAGAGTTTTAACAACCTACGCCCGATACAGGAAGGGAACCGGTTAGGTTCCCTTTTTTCTTACTTTGGAGCCAAACATGGCAAAAGCATCTGAACGCTATTTTTCGGTTAAAACGACGATCATGGCAAACGCGACCACGCAGGTTCCCGCCGGTAAACCCGTTACCGAGAGCTACCTAACCGAACAAGGTTGCGACGTCGCATGGCTTATCAAAATGGGGACGATTGAAGAAGTGGTCTTTCAGTCGGTTTTGGTTCCTACGACAGTTGCAGAAAAGTCAACCGTTTTGGAAGCGAGCGGGGCGCAAGTTACACCGGTTGGTTTGCTGGATTCTTCAAAAGAGGTTCCCGCCCCCGTGGAAGAAACCACAACCGCCCCCACAACCAAAAAACCTTCTAAGTGATTTGCTTCGCTTAGAAGAAAATGCCCTTCCCGTGTTCGACCCAACACGATTAGGGGACGTTCCGCCCGCGTCCGCCGGTGTGCCGATTATTCCCCAAAAGTTTGTCTAACAGAGGTTAGGGTATGGCCTTTATCACCGATGACCAACTCAAACAGAGTTTTGCGGACGTTTTGAAAGTCTTCAACGTGGGCGACTTGAAGAGTTTTATCAAGGATTTCATGGTTTCGGAATGTAACCTTGACGCCTATCAGGATATTCGGGGTGCGTTATTCCAACGGGGTTACACGGCCGCCCAAATTGATTCTTGGGACAGGGGAGCGGTTTTTAATCGGGATATTGGTTTATTTTGGTTGTTGAGCCGAACCGCCAACGTGAACCAGTGGGATATGGAATTTACCGAGAAGTTCGACCGCCGTTTGGAGTTGGCGAACGTGGCCGTAACGAGCGGGGATTTGGTATTGATTCCCGCCGGTTATCCGACCGGTGCGACCTTTTCGCAACTCTCAACAACCAATGATAATTGGACACTTGACACCCCCCTATAAGGAGCGAATTTTGTGATTATCACCGAAGGGAAAACGAAGGTCTTTCACAGCGACAAAAAGGTTGCCCGTCATACGCTTGTCATGGCACGCGATGGCAAAATCATTCCGCCGGATGATGTCGCTATCGGCGATAGCGAAAAGATGAGCGAAGTTTTTGCATCGTTCTTTGCGGGTTTCGTGGTGGCTTGCCAAGCCAAACCCAAAGACCCTAACGGTTTGGTAAGTTACGACGTAACCGTGATGGTTTCGGGTGTCGTTCTGATGCCGTGCGTTCCGGGGGTTTACCTCTACGGGGTTCCGGTTACGGTGGCCGTTTTGGATGGCCGAATCCGAACCGACAAAGTAGCCCAAGCCGGAAAAACCGATCAAATTGGTTTATGTCGGTGCAACAACACCAACCCGACCCAAATAGATTTGGAACTCTTCGATAACACCCCCGCCAAAAAGGTAATGGTAAAGGATGGGTTCGTTCTCGAAGAGGCCGAAGGCCAAGCCCCCAAAATACCCGATAGCCCGAAGCCCTTGCCGATTATCAGCGAAGAAGAATTTAACAAACTGAGCCAATAAATTGTTCGAGAACTTACCATTATCTGATTACGGTCGTTTAGTTGAATCGGTGGCCGATTCGATTCGACGTTTGCCGAACCTACAGAATATGGTAGAGGTTCAATCATCCCCCTACCCGCTACCGAACCGCCCGCTTCCATGTGTTCTGGTAACGTATGGGGACGAGGATTTCGCCGACGCCTTAGACGGGGAAGGGGTAGCGGTTGAGACCCACGAAAACCAGATTTTTATTTCGTTGCAGGTCAACGTATGGATCGTGGTAGACCGCAAGCAACAGTTTTCTAACAAGGTGGCCGACTTTATTTTTCGGTATCGCCAATGGATTAGGCAGGTTCTACACCGCCCCAAACTCATCGATATTTGCCACGATTGCCAAATCGATTTGAACCCCGCCTTTGATGAAAAGCAGATTCCCGAAGGGTTCTTTGTGTCGCCGATGGCTTTCTATTACAAGATTCTTTCGGATCGGATCGACCCCGCCTTGATAGGAGTGGCAGCGCCATGAGCATGACGATTTCGACCGCGCGATTTCGTGGCGACTTTCAGTGGAACGCCCAACAGCCTTATTCTACGGGTGTCACGGACGCAAACCTATCCAGCGCCTTGAATAGCTTTTTTTATAGCTTCGAGGAAGGGACGGGTTCGGGACAGGTCAACCTCTTGCATGAAGTGGTTTTCTATATTGCGACCGGTGGAACTCAGGTCTTTGACCTTTGGAGTTTTACCGAAATGGCGACCGCCACGACAACGGGTTTTCAGGCTATTAAGTTCATGGTGGTTTCGTTGGAAGCCAACGATAGCGAAATTACCGCTTCGAGCGTGGTAGCCTCAAAAGATGCGTCCAACGGATGGCAAGGGTTTTGGAGCACAGGGGACGGAAAACAAAGCGTTTATGCCAATTTCCCCTACGTCACGGGCAATGCGGGGACGGGGGTTCCCGTGACGAATACCAACCGAAACCTTTTGATTACCAACGCCGACGGGACAAACATTGCCTTTGTCCGCCTTTTTTTGGCAGGTATCCGCAAACCATAACAGGGGTTAGAATATGGCTTTTACACCGATTGCCGGAAAATATGGACGGGTGAAGATCGGCGCAGCAAATATGGAGTGGACGGGCGAATGGACACTTTCGCGCCAACCGACCCTAATCGACCTAACCACGTTCGAGACCGCCGTCGATGCGGACGGGGTTTGCCTTGTGCAAAAGGGGAGCGCTTTAACCGAAATTACGGGAACGGTTAAAGGTTGGTTCAACCTTGACCAAGCGCCGTCCGATTTAGGTATTATCCCCGGCCAAGATGGGACGATTTCGTTGACGCTATTGGTACGCAAAACGGGCAATATCGGCTATGTCGCTACGGTCGTGATTGCGGGTGATGAAATTAGCCAGAATGTCGCCAGTTTTGCGCCATTTAGCTTTAATTTCCACGTCAACGCTATCACGCTTACTGGTGTCTAACGGGTTTCGGGTTTCCAAAGGTTTTCGATAAGGATTTCGATTATGTCCGATGAAGCAACGATGTTAGGAAATTTGGTTCCGCCGTTCATTGAATGGAAGGGCAAACGCTACGATTTGCGCTACAAGGTGCAACGGGTGAAAGCCCATTATCAGAATGTGATTAAAGCCAAGAAACGTAAGGAAGTGGCCGAACTTGCCGAAACTTTGCCCGAAGAAGGCCGAACCAAATTCCTTTTGGAAGCCGTGGACAAACTCAACAAGGAAAATATCACCGACGACGAATGGCTTTTATTCATGGGTTCAACCGAAGGACTTTATGAAAATGTCCGCGCGTTCGTGGTGGGACTCGAAAAGGCCGACGACGAAACGATCCTTGAGTTTTTGTCTGATTGTCAAACCGAGTTTGAAATCGCGCTCAAAACAATCACGACAAGCATGGAGCGAAGCCTAGCCCGCAGTGAGGGGAGAGACCCCAAAGCAAAGATCGCGGGGTTTCGCAAAGATGGCATTCTCTAACCTTCAAAGAGAAATACATACGTTTGCGACTTGCAGCCGGTAAAGAGAGCCGGTTGAGTTATGCAGAAGTGGCCGATTGGAACGATGACCAGATCGACGCCGAACTGATTATAGCCGAAGAGTTTGCCCGAATGGAGAAGGGACAGCCGACAAGCCGGAACGATTACGGTTTTGATGGTGTCAACGCAGGCAAGCCGGTCAGCATGGAAGGGGACGGGGGAGAGGGAGAGGGCCAAGAGGGGGAAAGCCCGTTCTTGATTGATTGGGAAAATCTACCTATCGAGAAAGCCCAAGAATACGTTCGCAACGGTTTTAACTTCTTGACACAGTAACTTTGGGGGGTAGGTGATGGCAAAGGGAAACAGCCCCTTCAAAGCCGCGAAACAGGTGGGGGGGAAACTCAACGCCGAAGAGATTGCCGACAAACTCAAATCGCTTTCCGATACCTTTGCCAAGTTGGGGGACGTGGTCAAAAAGACCATTGGATCGATTGATTCGATGGTCGGCCAATTCGTAGCCCTCTCGAACCCCGCGACCTACGCCCGCTTCCAGATGGTTGCCCGCGATTTCCAAGCGGTTTTCGGCCAAATACTTGCGCCGGTTCTCACCAATGCAACGAAATTGATTCGTCAACTTGCCGACGCCCTTCTCAATTCCTCACCCGAATTTAAGAAGATGTTGCAGGGGATGGCACAGTTTGCAATTAACGCCGTTATCCTTGCGGGCAAAATATCCGCAGCCAGCGCCGTTATCGCGGGCGAACTTCTTACAACACTTCAACCGCTATTGGAGTTACTAACCAAAATTTCCGAGGAAGGTTTTGGGCGAATGCTCAAAATTGTCGAGCAACTCAAAGGGCCGATTTCGGAGTTTATCGAAGAGTTTGCCAAAGCCTTAGAAGACCTCTACCCGATTTTTCGAGACCTTGCCGAAAACGGACTCAAGGCCACGATGGTTCAGTTAGGCGCTTTAATGTCGGTTGTCAATGGCTTACTCGAAACCATCAAGCCCCTAATAACTATTATTATGATAGTTATTAAACTTTTCAATGTGGCGATGTCGATGTTTTGGGGATTGGTGGGGGTAATATCTAAGGTTTTGGATGTGGCTTTAATGCCCTTAACCGTAGCCCTCAAGGTTCTCGAAGTTCCGATTACGTTGCTTGCGAAATTGTTTGAGACGATAGGATCGGCATTCGGGGTGGTTTTCGAGGAGTTCGGGAAACTCTTTAGTTTATTCAAGGAGATTGGTAAAGCGTTCGAGCCTCTTCAACAAGCGTTTGGCGAATTATTTGAAGAGATTCAGGGCATTTTTACCGATATAGGGAATGCCTTTCGGGAAATTGTCCAAACTCTTGCGAGCCTCTTGGGGGACGTTCTCAAGGGTGTAATTTCGGTGGCCGTGCGTTATATCAAAATGTTTGTTGACGCTATCGTTTCGGTGGTGGAGACCATCAAAGAAGTAATTTTGCAGATTCGCCAAGTGATTCAATCGCTACCGAAACGATTTCGGGATTTGTTTGGGATCGGGGACGCCGGTAAACTTCCGGGCAAGACCGAAAACCGTTCCTCAGTCGGGGCCGCCGTTGCCCAAGTGAGTTCCATGAGTTTTGCCCAAGTGGGCCAACGCGCCCGCCAACTTTCCGCACAGTCGGGGAGTAGTCCCGAAGTCAAAGCCATTGAAAAAATGGATAAGACGGTACAAGATGGGATCGATGAAATTCTTCGCAAAATGGGGTCGGGTATCTTCGAGCAACAACAAGCCGTGGAAACAACTCAATAATGTCAAACCCAAGATTCTCAACCCTTCCATCGTATTCGGTTGATTACCTCAAAGAGTTGGTAGGGAGCTACGAACCTAACTCCACAACGATTACACCCGAAGACGCCCTAAGCCCGATTTCCTACCTTGTCAATACCGAAGACTACGATGACCGCTATAATTTTGAAATGTGGTCAGTTGGTTATTCTTACGTTGATTATAACGTAGACCCGTCCACAGGGTTAAAGGTAGCGCGGTTGCGTCGAGAGATACCGCTACACCATCCCCGTTACCCAAACCTCTACGCCCGCAAAGCGACTACTCAGGGGATACAGTTTGCGGGCAAAGAGTACCGAAACGCCGACCCTGAATGGAAGATTCAAAGCGAAACCGCCCGCTATAAAAAAGCGATAGCAAACGTGGAATTTGCGCCGGTCACGTTTGACGTTTATTCGGATTCGGAAATCTTCAATTTGGATACGGGGGTTTACGAGGAATGGACGCGCTATTGTCGCCGGTTTCGCACCCCGACCTCAGACGCCCTCACCCTTGAAGAAGGGCTAATGCGGTGGGCCGAAGGGGACAACGTCGGGCAGGAAGTGCGTACCGTTATCCCGTTCCCCGAACGCAAAGCCGATATCGGTTTGGAGTGGTTACAGGTTCCCGAAGAGTGGACGCATGATTCGAGCGGAGCGCCGGTAAAAATCGAATCCCGTTTGGGGTGTGTGAATGATTCGGTATTTATGGGGTATCCCGCCGGAACTCTCTTGTTTGATTCGTATTCGATGGTTCGCTTTCCGATACCCCTACAGACGACGGATTGGCAAGGATACAATGCCAACCATATTACTTTTATTTTCAAGTATTTTAACCCCTCTAATGGGGTGGCGCTATCGACCTATAAGGGCCATAATTTGCTGGTGGTTCGTTCGGTTGATGCAAATAACAATACCTTCTTGAAATACTACCTTGCCACGTCCAACGGGAACCCGACCACAGGACGCAAACTTTTTCAGGAAACCGATTTCAAACAGTTGTTTTCTTATTGGAACGCATAAGGGGCGAGTATGGCAACGATGAACCGACCGTTCCGACAGGGAAAACTAACCAGTCAACAAGCGGAACTTTTGAACCAAATGCACACGAATTGGGTTCGTGTCAAAGTTGCCCCGCCGTTGATGGATGCCTTAGACCTACAGGGGAATACCCAACGGATTTCTCTCGATATTAAGGCGCTTCGGGATTTACTTTCAGGTTCGGGGAGTGGGACAGGTGCAAGCGGTTCCGGGGGTGGCAGTGGATCGGGTGGCAGTGGTTCAGGGGGGAGCGGATCGGGTGAGAGCGGTGGATCGGGGAGTGGAAGCGGTGTAACCAACTGGACAAGCCAAAATGCCTACGCCTACCCGATGACGGTTGTAGAGAGCGTTTGCCCGACCTATGCCCTAGATAATTCGATTTGGGCAGGTGATGCCTTTGGTGGGGATGTGTCGGGAAATGCCCCAACTTTGTCCGTTGTGAAACTTCGGGGATACGGAATTTCGAGTTCCGTACCATCCACGGGCCAAGCCCTGATTTTCGACGGAACGAACTGGACGCCGACAACCCTTTCCAGTACGGGGGTAGCCACGGGAACCGTAGTGGCTTTTATCAATACGGTTCCAACGGGTTATTTGGAACTTGTCGGGGGTAATATCTCACGTTCGACGTATTCGACCTTGTTTTCTTATGTGGGGACGTTATACGGGAACGGGAACGGTTCGACGACGTTCGGTTTGCCCGACGCCCGGGGCCGAACGATTATCGGAGCGGGAACCGGTTCGGGCCTCACTTTGCGAACTTTGGCCGCTACGTTAGGGGCCGAGAGTGTGGCCTTGATTAGTGGCAATAACGGGCCACACACACACGCCCCCCTTTCGGCAAACCGATTTTCCGTAGCGAATGCCGCCGGTGGAACTTTGGCATTTGCAATGAATGCCGTTGGTGGATTTATAAACGCTACCGGTCTCGATACCACAACAGCTTCGAGCGGGAGCGGAACCGCCCACGAAAACATGCAACCTTCTATTGTTTTCCGGTGGGCCGTCAAAACGTGATAGGAAATCATTATGAAAGAGCCAGAAATTATATCGTTTGCCGAAGTCATGGAACCCGACACCCTTGCCCGTTGGGAGACCCTTTGTCAATCGATTAGGGAACGGGTGGCCGATTACCAACCCCGATTAGAAAAAACCGAAACCGAAAACGGTTTCATTTTGCAATGGGTGGGAGTTCCCTACGAATGGATTTATGGTAAAACCGCAAAGCCCGCCAAGATCGAAAAAGTTATGGGTTCTCTGAACTCCGTTCCCTTCTTAGGGTATGCCAAAAACATTGTCCAATATCTCTCGATCAGTCGAGAGATATTTTCTCTTTTGGCCGACCAATCAACAAATTGGGAGCCGTTTTACGTCGAAAATTTAACTTTGGCTTTCGGTTTGAATGATAACCATGATTTGCGATACCCGCAAGACGATTTGAATGAAATTTTCCATCCAATGGATTGACAGAGGTTTGGCGCATGACAACAAACGATATTATTTCTTGGATTGTTTCGGGGAAGCCCCTAAGCCAAGACCTCATAAACGAAATCGTTATCGCACTGACAAGCTACCAAAATTTGGGGGTAAATCAGGAAGCGAATATCGAAGTTATGCGGGCGCGTATTGCACAAATGACGCCATACCTCAAACAATACGATTCTTTGGTTTCGCAGGTGGCCGAACTCACCGAATCGCTATCAACCTATCAAAACGCATGGCACAACACCCTCAAGAACGAGATAAATAATTCGCCGACCTATGCCCTACCACGGGCCAAATCCGACCCGCAAGGGGTTTTCGATTTGCTAATGTTGCCAAACATCAAGGCCACGCCCGACCCCGTACCGATTTCGGTTTGCGTCGATAACTTTTCTAAAATCATTCTGGACGCCCATTTTTCCAACCTCTTGACGGACGCAGTCAAAGGCCGTTGGCTAAACGCCCTTCAAGCCGAACTTACCCTTTTGACTCAATCTCACCTTGCGACCTTACCCCGCGCTACACTGGAACAAATCAGAGCCTACGCCGTCAGCGCGGGCATCATTAAGCCAGATTATCAAATTGGTGTTTTGATGATTAACAAACTTACTCAATTAGGTATTGAATCGTTTGTAACCAAGCCCTATCACGTTTCGTTGGCGATGGGGTGGTAAATGTCCAGTGGTTCGAGTAGTGGCCGAACACGGCTTTCGGGGTTCACCGTTCAGCAAAGAGCGGTTACGGTTATTGCCGTAACCGGTGGCACGAACTCCGTAAGTTGCGTAACCAACCCCGTCAACTGTTGCCCGTCGGGGAGCGGGGGGGGTTCAGGCAGTGGTTCAGGTTCGGGGAGCGGATCGGGTTCAGGATCGGGGAGTGGGGGAGCGGTTCCGAATTGTTCGAGTTGTCCCGACACCTCTTTACCCGCCACGATAACGGCCACGATTTCGGGGGGAACCGGCGCTTGCACTTGTTTGAATACAAGTTTTATTATGAACCGAATCGGTTCGCCGGGCTTATATCGGTGGCAAGCAGCGCCAACGATTTGCGGGAACTCGAACGCGATGGAACTTTACTGTAATGGAGCGATACCCCCCGAATGGGTCTTGTTGTTTTCGTCGAGTTATTGCGGAAGCCCGTTGGGTGTGGTTCCTCTCTCAAGTGGTTCTTGTTCGCCGTTTGCGTTTGTGTTCACGATCAGCGCTTGCTTTTTTTGTAGTTTCGCTTCGCCGTCCGATAACGTAACCCTCACCCTTACCCCATAGGTTCCCATGTCAAGCGGTTCAGGCAGTTCTTCGGGCAGAACCCTTGTTTCGGGGTTCACCGTACAAACGCGAAACATTACGGTTTTGGTTCCCACAGCCGACCCCCCCGGAAATGCTTTTTGTACAGCGAACCCCGCCAACTGTTGCCCGTCGGGTGGTTCGGGTTCAGGAAGTGGAAGCGGATCGGGGAGCGGTTCAGGTTCGGGAAGTGGAAGCGGATCGGGGGGAAGCGCGCCAACGTGCGTCAGTTGCCCCGATACCTCTTTGCCCGCCACGATAACCGCTACTTTTTCGGGTGCGTCCGGCGCTTGCACTTGCTTAAATGGTGCAAGTTTTGTTATGAACCGTTCGGGCATCCCCGGAGCCTACGTTTGGACGAGCGCCGGTGGAACTACCATTTGCGGAAACTCCAACGCCGTTCAACTCGATTGTTCGGGTGGACTTTGGCGATTCCATACGGTAGCGACCACGTTTGGGACTTGCCCCCCCGGTGGAGCAACGGCCAACGTATCGAGCGGGAGTTGTAGCCCGTTTGTGTTTGTGTTTTCCAATATGCCTGCTTGTGTTTGGTGTTCTGGTACAACAGCCCTTGATTTTTTCACAGTGACTTTAACCCCCTAAAACTATGCCAAGACCTTGTTACAAAGAACACGAAGACCCGAAAAAATTCGTCAAGGTGTGCCGTATTTGCGAGCTTTACGTCACCAACGCCGAATATAGGTCATTTTTCGATTCGTTGCCAACCAAATCCGAAAACGTCCGCCCGAAACGGGTTTCTTTGTGTTTGCATCGAGGGGCGCGAATTACCCCGCCCGTAGCCCCCGACAATACCCGCGATTGGGTGCATTGTGAAAAAGGGCATGGTATGGTGTGCTCTTGTCATAGTTGCAATCCCTCTTGCCGTGACTACTCACCCGAAGACCCCGACCAACTCCCCATAATCCACGTTAAAACGTCGGGGATGGGGATAGGGGACGCCGTGTCGCAGTTTCAAGCCTGTTGCGGTTTGGCCCAAAAAGGCTATGACGTGGTTATGAAATCCCGACACGATAAGGGATGGTTCAAGTGGGCATCTTTCCCGAATGTCGAGATTGTCGATAATGACGAATCAGGGATTGATTGTAATATCAATTATGCCGGTCAACTTCATTCGGCAGCCGGTGGTGTCTGCCCTCATCGCGCCGACTGGTATTGTGCAGCGATAGCCGATTTCATGGGGATTCCCCTTTTTGAACCCGCCCGCCCTAACACCGTCAAACCCCCGCCCTTCTTCGGAGCGTTCGATCCGCCCTATTGCGTTATTGCCCCGTTCTCTCTCTCCGAATCCCGACAATGGCCGATTCAGAAGATTCAAGAATTGACTTCAAAACTCATTGAAAACGGCCTTCACGCCCGAATCATCGGCGAGAGCAAAGACGGCCAACGGCTTGCCGATTATTTTGGTTCGACTTATGCAACGTGGCACTATGGACACTCACCCGAAGACACCGTCCGGATTATCGCCAACGCCCAAGCGTTTGTAGGCATCGATTCAGGGATGACCCATATTGCCGGACTCTATGGGGTGCAGGGTGTCGCTATTATGACTCACCTACACAGTTCTTTTGTGTTTGGCAAAATGGCCCCAACTATCACAGGGGTAAGCGCAAGCGGTTGGGGGTGTCAGGGGTGCGCATGGAGCAGACCTTGCCCCACCCACAAAACCGGACAATGTGGCGCACTTCAAGCCATACCATCCTCAGACGTAGCCGAAAAAATCCTTAACCCTGTGAATTGCGATTCCCGCGCATTAGCGACCCGTTACGGGGGGGTTCGTCGGGAATCGCTACTTTATGCCCTGAACCTACTCGATGAGCGTTTCGCGTCTCCCAACGTCGTAGAAACGGGGTGTATCCGTTCGCCGGACGATTGGAGCGCGGGGTATTTTACCTACCTTATGGGATTGCACTTGAAGCAACGGGGAGCCGGTCGTCTTATCAGTGTGGACAATGACCACAAGCATTTGGAGATAGCCCGAAGGCTTACGGCCCCGTTCCGGCCCCATGTGGAACTATTTTACAACAATTCGACCGACTATTTGCAGGGTTTGAAATCGCAAGGCCAAAAGGTGGATTTGATTTATCTGGACTCTCTGGACACCGACCAACCCGGAAGCGCGGAACACGGGCTAATTGAAGCCCAATTAGCCGAATCGGTTCTCTCGGAAAACGGGTTTTTGTTGATCGATGACAGCCCGACCGTCAACGGTGTTCGGACGGGCAAAGGAGCGCTTTCTATTCCCTATCTTCTGGGTAGAGGATGGAAGATTCAGGCAGGCGATTATCAAGTTGCCTTGACTCGTTGACCGTTCGGAGCAAACGATCCAAGTAAAGTAAATCCGTGTTTTGGCTTAGGTCTCGGTAAAACCAAACATATTGGTTTTGGTTCATTGGTTGATAGGAGAGTTCGAGGATCGGCCTACCGGTATCCAAAACCCCGCCAATGAACAGGATAACAAAGCCCGAAATCGGATCGCCCGCCGTGCTAAAACGGGCGCTAAAATATGTCCATTCGTTCAAGGGGTGGACGAAATCCCACGTTCGGCCCGTCCATTCCATGTCCGCCCAAAGCCCCGAATAGCATTCCAAGAAATCGAAATAATTTTCAGGGTTCGTATTATCGAATAGTTGGCAGGTAGCCCGACTTTTGTTTCTTGTGATTTCGGGGGGTGCGTTTGGGCTATCCAGTTCGGCAAAAAAATCAATAACGAGGTTCGGGGGAGCGCCAATTTTTAGCATAGTTTACCGTTCCTTCTAAATTCGTAGTCCGTGACTTCGCGGTCGATTTTCAGACTCTCTTCTAGTGAAAACCTTTGGTATTCGGTCAGCGCTATAAAGAAGGTCAACAAATGTTCATCGCCGTGACCGGTGGCATCGAGCGTCGTTAGGTTTTTGGGGTGGTAAACTTTGGCTTTCCTCACCCAATTCAAGGCCGCAGGGTGCGACAAAACCAAAACCTTCAAACGATAGTATTTCGGGGGAAAGCCGTTTTTCATGGTGGTTTTGTTTCCTTTTGGAAACTTTAACCCGTGGACGCCATGATACTATTTTCTTTCACTCAGAATATCGTAACAGATATTTCAATCCCTACATACCGTCGGCATTTATTTTTCAGTTCCCAAATTATCAAACTTCGAGCCAAAAGGAAACCAGATTGTTCGCTACATCCGGTTCGAGCGTATCCCGATTTTGGCTTTTACGGTTTACTGTTTTTCGGGGGAACCCGATAGACTTGCGTTCTTTGATCTTGCGCGTAGGCAAGCCGGACGTCGTGCGCTTCCTTCATGTGGCGAACTACGAAAGCATCCAAAACCGTTTGGCAGACAAAAGGCCCGCCGATGACCGACCCGCACAAATAACAGAACACAAACCCGTTATCGTCGTTTGTGGCGATTAGTGGAGCGGGTGGCACACTCTCAGGGAGTTGGGTAACAGGTTCAAAAGGTTTCATCGTTTGGTTTCGATAAAGGGTTTGCGGGTTTTCTTGCCAACCAGAATAGCAAATTCGACCACGCGCGGTTCGGCCCGTAGCCGTACTTTCAGGTCTTGCGAAATTTTGTCTTTGGTTTTCTCAGTCACTTCGAGCTTTTTGTTCACGCAAAAAAGCCCCTTGTTCCCACCCGCCAAAACTTGACAAGGGGGATAGTTGGCCGATAAATCGGGCAGGGTGTTTTGTGAAATCTCTTGCGCTTCGTCAAAGGTGCGAGCGTATGCCACAACGGTAATTGTCCAACCAATCAAAGTTTCCATAGTTCCTATCCAGTTTATCGGGCGAATATCGGCGAATTACAAATTCAAAAGCACAATTTGATCGACGACACGCGGTTCGTCTTCGAGCCGTCGAGCCACACGGATAAAATCCGAATCTTTTTCCGATTCGGTCGTTTTTAATTTCTTGGAGACACAGAAAAGACCCTTGTTTTCCCCGTTATTAACGCAGTAAATCGGTTCAACCTCTTGCGCTTCTTTCAAGGTCGTTGCCGAAATCTCTTGCGCTTCGTCCATTGTCCGAGCGTATGCCAAAATCATTAGATTCATAAATCACCTTTTTCGTTTAGGTTTGGGGCGAATCGGTTTTCGGTAGGGAGCGACGGGCGAAACTCTTCTTGGTGGACTGTTTTTCTTGAGGTTCAGAGCCTTGATTTTGTAACGTCGAAAACCCGAAGCCGCCAAAAATCGATAGACCGCAAAAAGACGGTTCGGGAATAGCCAAACCTCAATAGTAGCCCGTTCCCCCGTCTCTAGAACCGAACGCCAATAGTACAATTTTGGCCCCATATCAACCCGACCCAATACCCCAATATCTTCTAAGAATGGGGTAACGGTTTTGACCGAAGAACTACCGACTTCGATAAGGTATTTTTTCATCCCGTCGCAAACAGTTTTCGCCATACCCTACTCGTTCAGAGGTTGATATAAATAATATCGGTTTTTTTTTGAAAAAAGTCAATCCTAAATTTGAGCTTGTGGCAGAGCCATTTGACTAAGTTTGTCAAGGAAGATTAGACCCTCTTCAAAGGTTCGGAAATAGCGGATCGGGTAGGGTTCTTCTATCCCCATATCTTCCAGAAGATTGCGGGTAGCCGATTCGACAAGATTCTGAGCCCAACGGGGAGCCTTGTAAGTATGCTTTTCGTGTTGGACGAAATGCCCAAGTTCTTCCATTTGCTGATAGGTCAAACTTGGTCTCGAAGCCCAAAACATTGTTTCGACAAAATAGTAGCAAGATTCATGGCTATTTTGTTGACCAACTCGATTGATAAGCGGGAAAATTTTTCCGCCCAATTCCATAAAAGGAATCTGATACCGAAACGGATTGACCCGCAAAACCTTCGAGATATTTAGCCAAGTTTTTGAACTCTCTCGGAAATTGTAGAGCACGGGAATCGTTTCACCACACAAAGGAGCGATTGAACGCGGTTCGTTTAGGTGTTCTTTCAAAGGCCATTGCATGGCCCCGTTATCGTGAAAATCCAAGTGCAAAAACCATTTTTCTAGTGCCGGACACAAAAACGGAATATCTGAATTTCGGCTTTCGGTGTGGACAATGTCAAAACCCAAAGCGAGCATTTGGGCAAAGAAAAGCAGTTGCGACCCGCAAACCTTTTGATTCTCCCCATAGTGACCATTGAAGTAATGGTGAACGTCTATCGGATCGATTTTTGCTTTCTCTTTCTCTTGTCGGAACCATGCAGCCCGCCAACGTAACGGGGGGATACGTCCGTCGTTCATCGGTAGTCCGTCGGCTTTCCCGTCGAGCCAATCGGCATAAATGCTTCTGGGCGCGTAGTCGTCGGGGTTCTGTTTGATGGCACGAACAAAACCAAGACTATCCTCACTCTCCAAAATCGGCAAAATACTTTGAAGCGGGGAGCGGGGTAAGTTTCCCAAGCGTACAACAACATAGGAAGGATTTCGCGCCATTTTTACCACGTAATCTTCCAGACAAATCCCTAAACTTCTCGATTCTTTGGTGGTGGTTTTGATAAAGGAAATCCGTTCTAAAGGCCCGCCGACTATGGAGCGGATTTCCTCAGAAAGTTTATAGTTCGGGTGGTTCGGGTGCGGACTGTAAAGCGATTCGGACGGTAGGCTAAAAACTTCGTTTCCCTCACGGAGCCAACGATGGAATCTTCCTTCGGTCATTTGAAACACGATGCGCGCCATAAAATCCTCTAGGTTTGGGGTGGTATCTTTGGTATTTGTGGCACAAGGCCAACAAACCGAACCGATAGTTTTGTTTGCAATCCGTCCAGTTCTTTCGCTTGAAAGGCCCGCCATTCGCTTAGAATTAAGCCAAGATCGGGACTTTGCATAATGTCGTCCAATTCGCCTTTGGGAGCCGTTTTACGGACTTGGAACCGGTAATGATAGGGCGAGTAATAAAGCCGGTAGGCAATCCCGTCAATCGAAACCGGTGGCCCCCGTAAAAGGTCAAGGGAAGCGAGCAAATCCCTTTCCGGTAGAAAACCCTCTTGTTCGAGGGCTTCCATAATCGCCAAATACTTTTCTTTGAGGAAATAGCCCCAATCAAAAGCCCGCAAAAGTTCTATAGCCCGTTCCGGTATCGTCATTTAGTCCACTCCAAAGAGTTCAAATATCGGGTTCCCATTCTCTTCGATAGTGATTCTTTGGTCACTATCGAGCATATCCCCGAAGATTTCCCGAACCTCTTCCAGACCGTCGAGCCGGAAAAGTTCGTAAATCGCTTCTTCGACAGATTCGGCCTTTGTTCGGTGTTCGACACCCGCAGCGATAACTCGAAAATCACTCATATCAAAATTCCTTTTAGGTTAGGGGCGAAATCCGTTCTTTGTTACATTTGGTAGAAATTACCCTCAGCGTCTTCGGCCCACACGTCAGGGTGGAGCATCGAACTAAGAAGGCGAATCACGTCGGGGGTTACGATGTATTTGGTATCCGGTTCGGAGCGTTCCAAATCCACAACCTCAACTTTGGTTTTGAAAAACTTGCGCCCTCCAACTTCACCCAACAGGGTTCGGGTTTCTTTGATCGAGGCTTTGCTTTTGATAATCTTCATGGTCTTGGTTCCTTTCAGTTGTTTTGTATACCTATAATATATACCTCTCTAAAAGAAAGTCAACACCAAAAAGAAAAATAAGAGGGAATTATTTTGGGGTTCGTTTTGGGGTTTGGATTCGCTTACGGATTCGGTTAATGATGATGTGCGCTTCTTTGGGTTCGAGGTTTTTGAGTTGGCCCCAAACGGTTTCCAAAATGTCTTTGTGTTTTTGCAGGGTGGCCCGTTTGTAGATTTCGGACGGGTAGAGGATTCGATACGTCGGGGTGTCGTTGATTTCTTGGATTTCTACGATTTGTTCAAATTCAAATTCGTTAAGGGCTTTGCAAATCGACGTGGCATTGGTTTTAGAAATAGCGACCGAATAAAGAGCGCCAAGCCATTCAAATACCAACAAATAGGAAAGGTAACGGTTCCCGTCGTCTTCGATGTTCACAATTTGAAAAAGCCCGCTTGTATCGGTGGTGGCCGTCGAGCCTAGCGGATGTTCAAGGTAAACAGAAGGAGCAGTTAAACCTAACAGTCGAGACACGCGCCCGCGCTTTGTTAGCGGTTCGATTTTGATAGATTGCATAAATTTCTCGTTAAGGCTTGTTTACTATATACAAACCTTTTCGAGAAAGTCAAAGGCATTTGTTTTGTTTAGTGGGAGCGAATTAAGCGCGTCACGCCGACAATTTGGTTTCGTTCATCGCGTAGGGCTTCGTCTTTTGGCCCCGTTCCGGGTGAAAAAACATCGTCACGGGTGGCCCCAACCCGACCGGCGACCAAACCCGACACGATAAAGATTTTGCCGGTTTCCGGTGGGGGTAGGTCGATAACTTCCCCGTAAACCGTTCCCGTCCAAAGAACCCCCTCTATCTGGGTTCCATTCGTCGATGCGACACGGGCGACCTTCCCCGAAGTTGGGATGATGGTTTTTTTCTCCCCATCCACGATGTAAATTTCGTGGGGTGTTAAGTTCACAAACATAATTTCCTCTTTGGGGGTGTTCCCCGTTTTTGTCTCCAATGGAGACGGGTTAGTAAAAGACTCAATTTCATCAAATTTCAGGGCTTGAGGGGGGTAAGCATCGCGGACGATTTTACGGGCATTGATTAGGCTTATACCTAATTTCTTCGAGACTTCCCCCCAAGAACTCAGGTCTTGCCCCCATGTGCCGTGTAGGGGGGAAAGAAGTTCGATAGCCCGCACTCCGTCGGCCAACAAAAGAACGTATTCGGTTTTTGACCATTTGCCGTTCTTGATGTATTCTTCGCGGGTGACAGCATACCAACCGGTTTCCGTCTTACCCGAAAATTTCAAAACCTCTTCGCCACGGGCAAACCAAAGGCGCGGACGCCGACCCCCTGATCGTAAACCGTTGTCATAGTTGTAATTCGCCATTTCAAAAATCCTCTTTGTTTGGTGTCACTTCTATAGGTTTGCTGAACTTCCAGAATGACAGCAAAACCGGAAAGATTTCAAAATTTCTTAGGTGGGCGATTCCTTCGATTAGAAAGGGCATTCGGTGTCGTTGGCGGTGTATTCGGTTTTGTTAGCGTCGAGGTCTTCAAGGAAATCGTTTTCGGGGGCGGTTCCGAATCCTTCGAGGTCGTTGTCGAACTCGTTGTCGATGTGTTCGGAGAGGTTTTCGGCGTAGTTGTTTGCGTTGGTCATTTTACTTTTCCTTGAGTTCTTAACTCGGTTGGTGTTTTGTATACCTTTAATATACACTTATTATCGAGATAGTCAACACCAAAATAAAATAATTCCAGAGAATTTTTAGAGATTTTCGGGCTAGACTTTTTGGGGGGTGGGTGGTCTAATGATTTTTTGGGGGTTCTTATGAGATTGTTTTTTCGGGTGATTTCGTCGGATAGGTGCGTTCGGCCTTTCGATTGGCAGGATGGAAAGCCAAGCCGAAAATATGAATCCGTGAAGATAAAGAACGTCGAGCTTTATTTGAATTTTACAGGGGATTGGAAGCCGAACCGCTTTCAGGTGGCAGAGGTCACGAAACTGATTTTCGAGCGGAACCCGACCGCTTTTTTTGCGGTGGACAAATACCCAATAGCCGTCCAGATTTTTCGAGAGGAAGCCGATACCGTTCCTTTGTGTACCGGTTTTATTTCCGAGCAAAAAAGCTATTCGTTCGGGTGTCTTTCTGAGATGATGCCGAACATTTACGATATTAAGATTGAGCCAACTTTTCCAACTGATTTCGGTTAGCGTCAAGCGATTGAAAAAACTCGGTTCGTTCGTCGTTTTGTTCGTCGTGGATGGGGAGCCGTTCGAGCCGACCCCGAACGAGGTTCGCCATGTGGTTACGAATTAGCTTTAGTGCCGGTTCGGGAAGCCGTTTGACCCGTTTGCCCGTGTCGAGAAACGAGCGGGACACCCAAAGGCAGTCGCTACCCCGTGCGACCCAAGACCCGTTTGCGAGGTCGTAGGGAAGTTCTAAATCTCCGATATTTTGCCAGAGCGTAACATCGTCCAACGGGATAAGGCAAACCGTTTGCGGGGTGTCGGGGTGTTCTCGAAGCAATAGCCAGAATTGGGGAACGTCGGGCATTGTTTCCGACCAAACGAACAAATCCCCGCAAACCGTTTCGGGTGTCGGTGTCAGAAGTTTTTCGCGGGTAAGATGTTCCCGAATGGTCTTTTCGAGCCGTGCTTTAAGTGTGGTTTTCATACCCCTAACTAACGGGGGTAATTTCGATTTGTCCGAGTTCTGAAAATTATTTATATTCCAGAGCAATCACGTTGTCGTCGTACTCTATTTCCTTCTCAAGTTCCTTTTGTTGGTGTTCGTAAAGTTCCCCCTCAAAAGTGACACGGTTTAACTTGGTTTCCGTGATCGTCAAGCCGTAACGATTTGCGTAATCTTCGGCGGTTCCGGTGTCGTGAAACCTCATTTCGATTGTCATTTTTGTATCCTGAACGGGCGAACGGTTAAAAAGGGATTTCGCTTGCGGGTGTCTTTTTGTAATTCGGGTAGCAAGGGGAAGTAGCCCCTTCCTGATAAAGCCCGAACTCTGGATGATAAGCCTCTTCGGGGTAATCGTCAAACGGGGAGAACTCCCCCCGTAAGCCGTCGTATCGATCCGTAGCCGTTGCAAAATCGTTTTGGCTTTCTTCGTTTTCGCGCCACGATTCAAAAGAAAGAAACATTGTCAGCCTTTGCCCATTCGGGCGGTTTAAGAATAAGGGGCGAATCGTTCGGGTTAGATTTTGAACCCGTGTTTTCGGTACAATCCAAAGGCCACGTTTCGAGTTTGGCCCGTCAGATAGTCCAGAATGTTTTCGGCTTCGGGGTTTGTTACCTCTTCGAGGGCTTCGTTGTTGGTAATCCCGTAGTGTTTGGCGATGGCCGAAAGAATCAGGTTCTTTTCGGTGGTGGTCACGGTTTCGAGGAAGGTCTTGTTAGTGTTAGCGTTCATCTCTTGGTTTCCTTGTTCAGGTGTTTCAGTTGTTTTGTATACCTATAATATACTCCACTAAAAACAAAAGTCAATGCTGATTTGGAAATTATTTTGAGATTTTTCTTTTCCCTAACTCGTTTGGTAACAGACCCCGCGCCAGTCGATAGCGAAAACGTCGGGACGTTCCTTCGAGCTAATGTGGTGGATGAGTTCCGAACTCACGATAAGAAAAACCCCTTCTTGTTTGGGTTCGAGGTCTTGAACGGTGGCCGTGGCCTGTATAAATTTACGGCCTTCGATTTCACAGAGTTCAGCGTCTTTTTGGATTTTCAAATAAGCGCGACTAGGTACAAGTTTCATAAATTTCCCTTTCCCTTTCGGGGGTGTTAGTGGTGTTAGTTGTAGGTTTCGTAAGTTTCGATTTCTTTGTTGTCTTGAAGTTCATATTCCATTTCGTAAGCGTCGGTTTTGGCCTCTTCGGAGTTACTGGTCAACTCGAACCAATCCCAACCCCAAGCCGTCATTTCAAACCCGAACATCCCGTCGTAGGCTTTGCCAACATTGTCAGCGTTTCCGTTGTCGTTTCCTTTTGTCCAAACTTTGATAGTTGTCATCTTACTTTTCCTTACCCCTTTGGGGTGTTTGTTGTTTTGTATACCTATAATATATACCACAATGAAAAGAAAGTCAATACTAATTTGCAAAATAAATAGAAAAACTTTTGGCCCCTACAAGCCGTCATAGGGGGAAGGGGGTTCTTTGTAATCTTCCTTTTCTTCGGTGTCGGGAAGTTTGTCCAGAAGCCAACACAGGGCATAATAGAGCCCGTGCAGAGCCAAGAAGCCAAGCGCCATAAGAGCGAGGGCAAAACAGCATTGGATACAGAAAGAAATTAAACTGAGCATTCTTCTATTTGTTCACCATTTTTTTTGATTTGTTCCACGATTTTTTTGCCCGCGATAATCGCCACACTGGATAGAGGGCGAGACCAGCGCCGACCGTTCCAAGTGAACCCGTTGGCCCGCAAAAGTTCGTTGTAGATGTTTTTGCCCAAGCGCCGAAAATAAACCCGATTTTCGACGTGGTCAATTATAAATTCGATTTGGCCCGTAGTGGCCCCGATTTCGTAGCCGTTCCTGTCTTCAATGGGTTTGTTTTGAAGTTCCCATATGGGGTGGTTTTTCTCGAACAGGATTTTGATTGAAGTCTTGTTTTTCCCTTCGAGGAACGCAAACAGACGGGCAAGGATAACGGTATCCTGTTGGTAGGTGAGTTGTTGGACGATGACAAAAATTTCTTCCCGAATGGCAAGCCGGTTGCCGTCGATCCGTCCATAGTCTATCGCCTGAATTTTTTTAATCATTTCGCCGACCGTCTTGGCAATCGTTTCCCATTTTCCAAAGGAACCAAATTCACCCGCGAACATCAAGCTATGGCCTATCCCCAAATCAAAGGCGTCAAGTTCGCCTAAAAGATCGGCGAGCCGTTCGGCCTGAATCTCTCGAAGCCGAACCCGATTTGATGTTTTGGTTCTCAGTTGGAAGAAATTAGCACAAACGAAAGCGGCCTTCGATTGCAACGAATTTCGTAGGTCATTCCATTTGTTTTGTAGGAATGCGTTCAGCGAATCGCTAGAGGTTTCGAGCCGTTTAGCGATTTCCTTGAAGCGATGATACCAAACATTCCAATCGTGGTCGGGCGCGATTAACTTGATAATCGAAATTTCAAGGTCAGGAATCGGGAAGGACGTATCAAACATAAAACACCCCTTGAATCAAAAAAGGTTATCCCGTATTATTTGGAAAACTTACGGAGCCAAAACTATGTCAAATCCTGAAACAAATCCCGAAACCCCAAACCCTGAAATCGTTGCGATACCCGCAAGCGAACTTATCAAGAACCTTCCTATTGTCCAAGTCTTCGGAGAAGGTCAAGACCAAATTTACATTGTGCTACGGCCCACAGATTTGGATAACGGCCTAACTCTCCAAACCTTTTGGAAATCGCGTACCGTTCCAAGTCTGCGCCATATCGTGGTGGCGATTGAGCGACACGGGGAACGGATGGCCGAACTTATCGAGCAGTTTACCAATTTCGACGAACAAACGATAACCAATTTCGTCCTTTCGGTCGAAGAAAACATCAACAAACATACACCCCCCGAACCCGAAGCCGAAGCCAAAACATGACCCCCGAAGAACTGATAACGGCCCAAAGGTTCCTAAAGAAAGAATTTCGGGGAGTTTGGAATCAACATCTTGACCGTTACTTGGCCATTTTGAGTTGGGAGCGTACTTTACCAAGCGGGCTATTCGTTTTTCCTGAGTATTTTACAAAAATCAGAGTTGAAAGAATGCCCGTTATTGACGACTACCTTTTTGATAATTTTGTTGGTGGGGTTCGATTGTTTAACCTCTCTTTTATCTTGAGTTGGCGAGTCGGCCCCAACGAGCGACAGAACTACACTACCTCTTTTCAAACAGAATCGCCTTGACTTTTTCGCCTATCTTTGGTATAATGAGCCGATGAATTTTACAAAACGATTCTCGAACGCTATTGTTTTTAAGAAAACGCTATCCAAGATACAAAATTTGTATATGGGTTTTACCGTTAGTAAAGCCGAATATCTGGATGAGGCTTTGTGTAATACGGTGGCCGTCGTGGAATCGCTTATTGGCTTTTTCTGCGATTTCGATTTTCGGTTGAGCCATGAAATCGGGGTAAGCGAAGACGATTTGACGATTCGTTTGCGGATTCCCGACAGCGAAAACAATCTTTGGTTATTGTTCAAGATGACAGGGGGAACTATTACGGTTTTGGTGGGTGAAAGTTATCACGAAGCCGGTTCCCCGATTGTTGTTCGTGGTAAAATCTCCGAATTTCTTTGCACTTTGCCAGAGCCGAAATAACCCGAACCCCCTAGAAACATGCAAGAATTTAATACGAATTTGGTGAGTCATTTAGCCGAATGGGTGGAGATTACCCGCAAAGAGGGCGAAGCCTTCCAGAATCAAGTTTTGAGCTTGTTTTTGGGAATGGTTCGGCGTGGCGACCTGTTGCCGAATCGGGTGTGGTTGGAGCCGAACCCGACCCCGAACCCCGACAAAAACCGGTTGGTTTTGTGGTGGAAAAAGGCCCGCTACAACCGTTGGCATTTTGCGGACGGGGTGGTGACGTTGATAGAGGAACCCGAAGATCGGGACGAAGACGAAACTTTTCAAGGCAATCAGGTTATCCCCCTTTCCTATTGGGAAGCCCCGTCGGGACGGGAACGGCTAGAAAATTGGCATCGAAAGTATTATTCTTTCTCGGTTTCCGATAGTACGATTGAAACCCCCTTTGTGGTGTTGAAAACCCCGTTCCAAAGTGTTCAGGCAGATTTTGACGATTTCAATACGGTTAGCCCGTTGCGCCCGACGATTGATCGCATGTTGGAAAATGCGCTAGATAAGTTTGAAGAGAACAAAGCCCCGCGCCGGTATCGTCTTTTTATGTGCGATTGGCCGAAGTACGAACTTCCCGAACCCGAAGCCCGCGCCCATGCCGAAACCGAAATTCGGAGTAAACTTGCGACTTTGGTTTGGCCGATTATCAAGGTTGAGAAGTGGGGGAATACGGATAATTTCCAAGTGACGATAGAAGCCGAAATTTGGCAATCGATTAACGAGACGATTGTCCGCGAAGCCTTGAGCAAAATTGATTTTCGGATTATCAGCATTAACGAAATACCGATTCCGAAGCCGTAACCTACTGGAATCGAAGGAACTTTATGCGGACAATCGCGCTAGATTTAGACGGTGTGCTTTTGAAATACGACGGTTGGAAAGGTCACACCCATTTGGGCGAGCCGATTCGGGGAGCCGTCGAGTTTACCCGAAAATTAAAATTGTTGGGGCGGGTGATGATTTACACCACACGGTGTTCGCGTGACAATCACCCCGACGAAGCCGAATTTATCGAATCTTGCCGGTTGGTCAAAGAAGCCTTAGACCGTTACGGGTTCCATTACGATGAGATTTACACGGGTATCGGCAAGCCGTTGTTTGCGGCGTGTATCGATGACCGGAATGTTTCGTGTGTTCCTGAAAATGACCCCCTAGAGTATGGGCGGGCATTGGAGCGAGCCAAACAACTAATCGAAGCCGTGAAGTAGGTGAGCGTATGCCGTGGCACAAGTGGCGAAAGAAGGATCGAAACCCGAAGCCCCAACGGTTCGCCGGTGACAAGTCGGATTTCTCCGATTCCATTTTCTTTGGGTGGGTGTTAATGGTCTTGTGTTTCGGTTTGGGTGCGTTTTTTTGGGTGTGTGTGATTGTGTTGGCCTTTATTGTGTTTTGAGTCTGAGCATTCAAAAAAGTTTTGGCGGTGTTTGTGGTTCTGTTTTGTTTGGCAGTGTCCGAAGCCAAGCCGGAACCCGAAGCCGAAAAACGGATTTCCGAAAGTACGCTACGGGTGGGTAACGAGACGGGGATGGGTTCAGGAACCGTAGTCCACAAGTCGGGGGATACGATTTACCTGTTGACCTGTAAACACGTTGTCAACGGGAAGAATAAGGTCTTTGTGGTGGCGAACCGGAAACTTCATACGGGGACGGTTTACGCGGTTTCCAAAACTAACGACCTTGCCCTTGTTCGGGTGGAACTCAAAGGGTTTAATCCGGTGGCTATCGCTGCGGACGATGTGAAAAGCGGGGACGCGGTGTTCCATCACGGTTTGGCTACCGGCCCCGTCGATGGAAAAATTACAGGGGAAACCCTTTTCGCCGATGCACAAGGCAAAGTTTGGAACTCGGATGCGATGTGCGTGGCGGGCGATAGTGGGGGCGGGTTCTACCACAAAGGGGAATTGATTGGGGTTTTGTGTGGCCGAATCCATATTCGCAAAGATGACCCCGAAGCAGGCGAAACCTTTTTTGTGCCGTTGCCAAAGGTGAAAGCCTTTTTGAAAGAGAATTTGCCCGAATAAAGCAAAGCAAAAATCAGTGAGTGACACCATGAGCGAAGAAGATTTTTGGGACAAGATCGAAACCTTACCCGACGATCCGAAGGAAATTGAAGCGTTTGAACAGTGGTTGGCCGATGGCAGTCCCGACCTAAAGAGAATGTTTCTTCGGAACCTCTTTCTTGAAAAAGAAAATGACTTTCTATTGAACGAGGTTATTGATAAACAGATTGCAATTTCCATTCGCAAAACCTTGAAGCCCGATAGGTTTCATCTCTGGTTGACCGATTGGCGGACAGGTGTTTTGTTGGCGGTGGCGGTGGTGTTGGCCTTATGGCGAATCCTAAAAGGTTGGTTAGTTTGATGAACCCGAACCCAAAAGAGAAAGAGAAAGAGAGTTTGGAACCCGTTCTTGCCCAAAGCGGGACGATTCTACCAGACAGCAACGAGAAGTGGGAAATCTTGATTCGGTCGTTAGCCAAAGCCCAAAGCGACCGCGAAACAACCGAAAACGAAAACTTTCTCTTGAGACGGGCGAACGGCGAACTTCGAGCCGAAGTAAACCAACTCAAAGCCGAAGCCGGAAAAACCAAAACCCAAGCCGAAAAAAAATCAAAGGTATCTGTTTTGGTGTTGACTTTTGTTTTGGCTATCGTTATAGTAGGTTTGTGTTGGTTACTTTGGAAGTGATTGTGTGTAAGTATAATTACTTCCAAGACGATTTTAGGAAAGTGACTCTTTCTATAATCGAACCTTCCTTGATGGGTAAGGTTCGAGCCGGTAAGTTTGGGGTTTCGCAAAATCTCCCTCAATTTGCCGGTTCGTTCTCTACCCTGATTTATGCTTCTGGTGAGGTATAGTTATCTTGTTGGTCTCATAAGCCAAGTAAAATGTGGTGCAATTCCCATAGAAGCGATTTGGAGCGATTTTTATTTTCAAAAAAACACCCTTGAAAGAAGGTTTGTTTTCCCGTGTGGTAGGTGCGAGAGTATCGGGGGTTTTATCTCCCCTGAGATGGTAGCGGGTTCGATTGATAACCGAGCCGAAAGAACGGTATACCCTTTACTTATTACACGGGAATTTTTACAAAAAACTATGCGAACTCATTCAAATTCGACGGCCAAAAAAGGCGATGTTATTCATGTTTTTTCTCAGAATGGCAAAGAGTCGTTAGGCCATGTGATTGTGACGGATGAGCGAGCCGACGGGCATCCGTCTATCGGCGGGCATGAGTGCCGAGAAGCGACCCCCGAAGAAGTGCGGGAAGCATCGAAAACAGGAAATATCCAATACGGATAGTTTTTAATCAAACATTACAAGTAAACCGGATCGATTACCGATCCGGTTTTTTTATGGGTGGTGTCTATGTTTCGGATTTTCAATAGTCGGCAATTTTGGATTGTCATTGTGGTGTGGGTTGTTGTGCCGTTCTTCTATTTTTTGTGGTTGTTGGGGGGTTCGAGCAAGCCACAGCCACAGGAGAAAGCCATAGAAGCCCGAACCGACGATCAGGGAAAAGCCGTAGAAACCCGTACCGAAGAGAAACCAAAACCGGTTTGGGTGATGGTGGAAGAGGGGAGATATACCCCGATAGTTCGGGTGTTTTTCGGTCGTCGAATGAACTCGGATACTTATACGGTTTTCGTTCAGAAAGAAACGAAACTCGAAAAGTTTGATATTTGGGCAAACGAAGTGCGGTTGATGGTCGATGTTCCCGACGGGAAGCCGTCCTATGTGACGTGGAAACGGTTTCGGTGTGTGAACTATCTTGAAGCCGGTAAAGAAGAGTTTCGGATTCAGTACGAGGAACTTCACTTGCAGAACCCTAAGCAGGTTCGGGCGGGTGTGTGGGAAGAATGGCAACGGTATCGAGCCGGTAAATATACCCGTTCAAAATTGGTTGATGGCCCCATAATCGAGCTTGAATAAACCTAACGAGAGTAACACCATGAACAAAACGGCCACACTTCATTCCGAAGGCGGAACCATTGAACACAAGGCTATAAAACCTATTGAGGTTGTGCCGGTTGCTGAGTTTGTCGAGCGAATGAAGGCGCAAGGCGTGCCGGTCGAAAACGTGGCTTTTATTTGCCCGATGTGCCAGACGATCCAAACAGGGCTAGACTTGATTGAAGCGGGGGCGGGTAAAGATATGGACGAAGTCGACCGGTATTTGGGCTTTGTGTGTGTCGGTCGATTTTTGGGAGCCGGTGAGCCAAGAGCGGAACCCGACGGTTCCCCTTGCAACTGGACGTTGGGCGGGTTATTACGGGTTCACAAAATTGAAATCAAATACCCCGACGATATACACAAACAACGGGCTATTTTCGATTTGGCGACCCCTGAGCAAGCCAAAGAACATTTACGCAAGAGAACTCTTGCAAAGGCAAAGAAATGACGATTACGATAAACGGTAAGGTTTACGGCGCAGCAGTAAATTCTAACGTCGTTATCAATACCAACGGAACGGTGACAGTCAACGGGGAGACGTTTAGCCCCGAAGCCGAAGCCCGCAAGGTGGAAATCAAAATCGAAGGGCATGTAAACAATGTTGAAGCCCGTGTGGGGAGTGTGTCGGTAAATGGTGACGTAAGGGGTTCGGTCAGTGCGGGCAATTCGGTCGAGTGTGGGAATGTCGGGGACAAGGTCAGTGCCGGTGGTTCGGTCGAGTGTGCGACAGTCGGCGGAAACGTGTCGGCGGGCGGTTCGGTGTCTTGTGGCGATGTATCGGGCAAGGTTTCGGCGGGCGGAAGTGTTCGCTACGGCGGGAAGAAGGGGTAATTCCTAAACCCTAATAGATAGCAAAATAACAAGGTGAAAAATGAAGTTAGCAAAAGTGGGAAATGTTCAGGTTCCTTTGTCGGCGGGCGTGGTTGATTTGAATGCTATTCACCTTTGGACAGTTCATTGGGTGGAGTCCGGCGTAAAACAATGGGAATGTTTTACAACCGAATTTGAAGCGGAAACCTACGCTAAAGAACTTGGTGTAGCCACGAAAATCCGTAAAGTTACTTACGGAGAGCCAATATACCAAAAATCTCACGAAGATAAGAAAGATGGGTATTATGTTTACACCCATGATATTTAATTTTGCTGTTGACTTTTTGAAGGGTGTTTGTATAGTGTTGATGTCGGTGTCTTGACGGGCAGGTGGCCCGCGCGGTGGTGCGAGTGAGAAACACCGTGAAAGGATACTCCCCTATAACCTGTTTGGTTCGTCGTGTCACAGTGTTCGGCGAATTTGGATAGGGTTAGGAACACGTCCTTTATTGGTTCGAGTCCAATAAGACACCATGCCTAAAGCCGTTTCCCGATGGAGTAGGGGGCGGTTTCTTTGGTTGCCATATTTTCAGAAATGAACGTCGGTAAGTTTGAGCAAGAGCAAACTTGTCAGCCATATTTTGAGGGTGTGAACGCAAACAGAGATTGGGCTACAATCTCCAATAGGTGTAGGGAGTCAAGCCCCTACACCTATTTTTTCTTACAGGGGTGTAATATGGTTTCGAGCAAAGCCGTTTTGGAAGTGTTTGCGGGTTCAAAGTTGGCCGAAAAGCTAACCCCCGAACTTCTCTTGACGTTGGAAATGTTCCCTATGTCGGAGAATTGGCCCGTTGGCGCTGAGAGCGTTGACCGTTACAAAATGGCGGTATCCTTCCTCAGCCTAATGACAGGGAAAATGAGTTCGGCGATTCGGAACCGATCTACGGTAAGTGAACCGGAATTTGTGGAAGTTCTTGAGGAATGTCAAATTCTTTGGAACTTGCATAAGCATTGTTTGGGGATGTGATGGCAAAAGAAAAGCCGAAAACGGCCCGCAAGAAAAAACCCTTGAGCCGAAAGCGTCAAAGCGCGATTCGGAACATTTGGGCGGTGTTGTGTTATTGGTCTTATGATTCGATGACGGAGCGGTGGGAGTTCGTCGAAGCCGTGCCGATTAACGACGATGGACGGCCCCTATTGCCGATCAAATACAAGGGCGATTATGTGGGGTGTCGATTCCCCCAAGACGATTTTATTTACAAAAAAGTGATTTGGCCCTCAGACCTTGAAGACAGCGAAGAGGAAGAGGAACAAGCCCCGATAGCCGGTCGTCTTGTGTTGATTTGCAACTTCGAGGATGGGGTTCGGTTGCAGACCTTGAACTATCCCGACGGTTCGGAATGGATCAAACAGCATTCGCAAATTATCCACGAATGTTGGACAGACTTTTTGAATGACGGTTTTCGGATTAAGCGAGAATCGGCGAGCCATGCCCGCAAACTTTTCGGGGTATTATGAGCAAAGAAAATTTAGTGGTTGAGGTTGGCGACCTTGTGGAACCCGACCCGAACCAAACGAATGATATTTTTCATTGTGGAACCGGTCGATATGCTACGGCGGTTGTGGTGTCTCTCGATCCATTTATCATGGTTTCGCTATCCGGCGAAATGATGTGGCTACGCTGGAATCTTGACGACGTTCGGGTGGTTATGCCGTCTACCTACGATTTAGAGCCGATCACCAAGCGAATCGAAAACGAGATTCTTCAAGACCCGACGCAAGATTTCAAACAGTGGTTTGAGTATCTAAATCAACTGGAAGAGGAAAGGGAAGGCGACGAAAATTTTTTTCGTAAATGGCGACGCAAGTATGGCAAATCGTGTTAGTTCTAGGAAAAGCGTTTTTTAATCTTGACTTTTCTTTTGGTTATCAATATAGTTTTGTGTTCAGGAAGTGCCTTGAGGGTTTGGAATGTTTGCGTTTGCCGAATTAGCCCGACAGATTCGAGAAGCCGATAACGGGGGTAGTCTTGCAAACTTGCACGATGCCGATTCAGGCGGGTTTCTCGAAGCGTTGTTACGGATTGCCGAAGATTACGAGCGGTTGGCAAACGAACCGCGCCCAATGTTGGATATTCGAGAGTTTGAGCGATTGAACTTAGAACGAAGCCAAGCCCCGAACGGGTTTAACCATAAACTCCACGATTGGAGTTTATCGGATTGGTTTACGGCGATGGTGGGGGAGTTCGGCGAAGCGGGCAACGTAGTCAAGAAATTGAACCGTTATCGGGACGGTATCAACGGGAACACCGAAGCCGAAAACGAACTTCAAAAACAGTTGGCGCGGGAAATCGCGGACAGTTTCATTTACATGGTTCTGTTTTGTTTGCGGGCGGGTATCGATCTTGCAAAAGCGGTCGAAGAGACGTTTAACGCGAAGAGTGAAAAAATCGGATGGAAGCCCAAAGCCGAACCTTCAAACGGGTTGCCGTATGGTCAGCCTTATGAGGTCGATTTGAAGACCGTTCAACCGATGCAAGCGAGCCTGAAAATTGTTCCGGGGGAACCGTTGTCGGTGGGTGAGTTGGTGACGCAACGGCCCGAAAAGGCGGTCAATTTGAACGATCCGGTATGGGTGAAATTTACCCCCGAATCTGAACGGCGATTGAAAGCGAAACATCAAAAAAGCTATCACGGCTATTTTAGTGTTGACCTTGACAAAATTTATCCGAAGACCGGCGAGTTTCGGAAAATTACCGTTTGGCAACTTATCATTGAGTTGGCCCCTTTGCTGTTGGGAACCCGAAGCGGTTATCATCCCATAGAATCGGGGTTGGTGTATTTTGAAAAACCTAGCTAAAGTTAAACTATGTGCCATAAATGTTACGACAGAAAACCAAGCGAAGCCAAGTTTTGGTTATTCGATCCTAAAACACTTGCCGGACAAGTTTTTTGGCAGGGTGTTGGGGTAGTGATAGGGTTGGCGCTGGTGGGTGTTGCTTTTGTATTCTTACGAGCTTTGGGGATTTTATGAGCGAACCGGAATTTATCCAAACCGATCCGAGCGGGAAGCCATTCACGGTGGCCCGAAAAAAGGACTTCCCCCGAATGATTCCGGCGGAACATGCGATAAACAAGTGTATTGACGAATTGGCAAGTTTGCCGGTTCACCAATCCAAGCGATTGCAAGAGGTCGTGAATCTCTTGGAAACGGCCCGCGAACTATTGACGGCCTACATTGAATCTGAAGAGTTCAGGGAGCCGACAACGGTTTTGCTAGGGGAAAGGTATTTGTCTACTCTGGAACCCCCGAAGGTCGGGGGATGATTGATGAAACTGGAACACCCGATCCCCATACCGTTGTTGGTGCGACTTCTACGAGCGTTGGAGCGGGAATACCCGAACCGAATTTTCAAAGAGGGAACCCCGAACCTTGCGGAAATTGTTAATCAAACAAGTGTCTTGGTGGGAATGTATGAATCGCTACTCGTGGCAGAGACCAACGTCGGCCCCAAGCCCGACACCCAAACCCCTGAGCGGGGAACCCCCGAAGGAAAAGGAAAAAATGCGAGCCATTTGGAAATACGAATTGGAATCGGAAACGAGGAACCCCCAAAAGGTGACGATTCCGGCGTTGGGTAAAATCCTAACCGTCGGCGTTCCCCTTGATTGTATTTCGATTTGGGTAGAGGTCGATATCGAAGCGCCGAAGGTAGAACGTACTTTTTACGTTTTCTGGACAGGCCAAGAAATCCCCCCGCTTCGATTGAACTATTTGGGAACCGTGACAACCAAAAACGGCCTTGTTTGGCATGTGTTTGAGGAAGAAAATGAAAAAACATAAACAAACAAGTCTTTGGACGGTGTTGTTTTTTGGGCTTGTTTTGTTGGTGATTGTGTGGGGTGTCGTTTGGAGTTTTCAACCGAACCCCAAGAACCCGAATCACTTGATTCTGGTAAAATAATCGTGTTCCAGCGAGAACACAAAGGAGACCTATGTCGACGTATATGTTTGGGTTGTGGATGTTGTGGACAACTCTAACGAGTGGAGCCATTACGGTTACGAGTTCGGGAACAAGCGAGATTCGAGAGGGTGGCCTTTTGGTTGGGTTGGTTGATACAACCGTAACCGAGCGGTCGAAAGTTGTTGCGAAATTGAACGCGCAAGGTCAGCCAAACGGGAACGAAAGCCGGTTCACGATGGAGCAAACAACGACAATCACACTTAGCTTTCTTCGACCCGATGGGAAAACCGAGCGAACCACAAAAGTCAAATGGTTGGTTTCTGAGACGATTACCAAACTCAACGGTATTGCTGTTGTTGGGAACGCGCCGACGTTTATCTACACCGAGCAAATCGAATGGACGGATATAGTTGACCTTGTGTCGGCCCCTCTTGACTTTGTCCACGTTGTCAGCGTGGATTTTGGCCGATCCCGTTGACGTATGCCACGATTTATTTGTTGCTTGCGAGACGAACCCGAACCAAACCTTTTCGTTTGGTCTACGGTTGTTGACGCGCCCTTGACCGGTTTGCTATCGGTCGAGGGTTTGCGGAAACAACTTTTTTTCATCTATGAGGGTTCGCTACCGTCGAATATAGATGAGCGGATAGAGCGAGCCAGACAGACGGGGACGTGTGCCAAACGCGAAACCCTAGAGCAGTTGATTTCATGGAATTTTTGCGGGGAAAACGGTTCCCGTCTGAGTTTCAAACAGATGGTTGCCAAAATTAAGGGGATAAAGTGAATAGAAATTTCGAGTTGGGTTTGATGGCCCTTTGTTTGTTTGGTATTTTTTGCATATTGGTTCATGTTTGTTGGTTACTTGAGAAACAAAAAAGGGTTCAGGAAGAACGCAACGAAATTGAGCGAGAGCGGAACCGGTTAATCAAACAACAAAACGAGATTCTATCCCGTAACCGAGACAACTTTCTTCTATGAAAATTACAGAATTGCCGATTTTCGAGAACGCGACCGGTGAGCGGGTGCGAGCCGGTCTAATCGTGGGCGTTCGCGTGGAAACATGGAACGAAACCCTAATCCTTTCGACGGTATCGAGCCAGAGCCAGAAAGAAGAATGTTCCCTTGCCGTAAATTGGCCGTTTTTCTTGAAGTGGCGTCCGTCGGTGGGTGAAGTGGTGATTCTCTCCGAAGACGGGAAGACAACGAAGCAAGTTCTTTTCTCAGATAACTTTTACAAGGATTTCAAAAAGCTATGACTTTCACGGACGAAGAACCGCGCCAACGTATGAATTTGCAAGCAATGCTTAAAGCCTATTGGGATTTCTACGACAGCAAAAAAGAGAGCGAGCCAAAGGTTTTCCCTTTCGATTACCTTTTGATTTGCCAAAGCGATTACGAGCGACTTTGTAAAGAGGCTATTGTAAACCTCAAAGAGCCGGATAAAACCCTGTATCTCGAAAAGGGAATCCTTTACGGGGTGCGGGTTGAGGTCTTTGAGAACGAAGACCTTTTACGCATGCGAGCCAACGAGTTAGCCGGTAAAAAAATCGGCATTGTGGGCGAGCCGAAAACCGAGACCCCCAAGCCCCAAAAAGTCGTTCTGAATTGTGCTCTAATCCTCAATAACCCTGAGCAAATTTTGCGAACTATTGAGGTTCTTTGTTTGCAGATTGACCCCCATGTGGTTTACATGGACGCGAAGACCAAAACGATTCTTTCGGATTACATGGAAGGGAAAGAGAATTACCCGATTGCCCGCAAGCGAGCGTTCAACGTCAACGAGATTTTCGGCGCAGAGGTCAAGGTTTTTGAGACCATAACCCAAGCCCGCAAAGCAGCGCAGAACGACACCCAATGGCGGTATATCTTGGTGGATTATCAAGCGGGTGTTGTATGATAATCAAAAGACGGATGAGCCGTAAAGTTTGCGGATTGTGGAGCGGGCAATGGATGCGGCTTTTTTCCTATTCTTTCATTGGGCGGGTTGATAGGTTCGAGCGGTTTTTCTTGTCGGTCGAACTTCTGAACCCGTTAGCCGGTTGGCGACAAAATAACTATCACAGGTTTTTTTGCGTGCATCGGTTTTCGGTAAGGCAGCTTATCCGAACTTGGTACGAACGCGACGAGCGTTGGAAAGAGGCGGGCAATCCGAACGCGGTGTGCCTAGCGACCCGAAAGGAATTGGTTGTAGTCGTTTTTGGCTTGATGATAGTTTTGATAGCTTTCGCAGACCGAAAACCGATAGAAGGATAATCATAATGTTAGATGTGAAGATCAATCGGGGGGAGATTCCAGACCGAGACACGGAACACGGGATAATCAAAGCCCTGTTGAATGAACTCGAACAGATTCACAGACAACCGGCGTGGGTGTTCTTACGGGACACTTTGGCGTGTGGCAAAACCGTAGCTATGGAAATAGCTTGCCGGTACGGGTTTGGCGACGATGTCAAAACCAAGAACCCTTTGCCCGAACTTGAACCCGAAGAGGAAGAGGAATGATAAGTTTCTACGGTACAAAATTTGGCTTCGATAATCGTTTACCGTATGTTCATGTGATTTTCCGAATAGATGCCGACAAGGTGTTGGCGTTTTCGGCATATTCTTTTCCGGTTGGCGAATGGTCGAAAATCTCTTTTGGCGTGTCGAGGTCAAAGGAGTTTCTGATTGTGTGTCTTTTTGCGTTCCGATTGGGTTTTAGCCGGTTCGATTGGAATTTCAAAAATCACAAGCCGATAAAGGAACAAAAACTATGACCGAAGAACAGTGGGGGCGGTTTCGGAAATTGTTACGAGGCGGGACGGTGTTGGCAAACGCTAAAACCGATGGCGAGCTTATCACGCTTGTACGAAAAGAGATTTCCCCTCTTGCGGTGGTCAGAATCGACCGGCGTTCGATGTGGGGGAACCCGTTCAAGATGAAAAAAGAATCGGAACGGGATTTGGTTTGCGAGCGGTACAAAAGCCATTTTGTGGAAAGAGGATTAGTCCAAAGAGTCGAAGAACTACGGCGTAAATTGTTGGTGTGTTGGTGCTACCCGAAGCGGTGTCACGGAAATTTTCTCTTAGGTGTTTTGGGGGAAGGTGATGGAAAAGAAGCCGAAGCCGAAAACGAACAAGCGGGAACCTAACACCTATTGCCGGTTGGTGTGGGTGTTGGCGAAGATTCTTTTTGCGTGCTGTTTGGTGGGAGCCATTTTTTGGGTGTGGGTTGTTCGCTAGGAATTTTCACTTTCTGACGTTGACTAATTAGCTAGATTTTCGTATAGTGTTGAGATGCGAAACCATTTTCCAATATCGGGAACCTATGCCGGTCGTGTCGAACGAAATCGGGTAAAGGTGGGTATTGATTTGTATTTGCCTATTGATATTCCCCGATGGTATGGCAAGCCGGTCGAAGTGCGTTTTTACAGGGGTGGCTATACCGTTCGTTTACTTGAAGATTAAACATGAGCGACCGATACCACACAGACGGGAACCTTTTACGAGAAGTTGATTGGCTTTGGGAGAGAATCCTTTGCCATTTCTCTTTTTACGATAGACCCTTATCGGGTTTGTGTGTGGTGGATGGAGTGTATCATTATTTCTTGATGGTGACAGAACGAGACGGGGACGGGGAAATTGACCACGAATCCCCCGACCGGTTTGTCATTTGGGAAATCGATTGGACAACCGAGTGCCAAGAGTATTTGGACGATTACCGGCGATATTACGGGCATTGTTTCCACGAAAACGGGCGTCGGTGGCGTCGGTTCGATCCAATGGCGGAACTAGACCTAAGCGAGTTCCAAGAGAAGTGGAATAACCGACGGGTTTTCTTTCCAAAGCCAACGACAGCAAAACAAGGTGAATTGTATGAGTGAAAGCAACGAAAGCGACCAAGTCATCAACGGCGATATTTGGGGGTTGCCGGTGGGCGCTATGATTGAGGTTGTTCTTTACGAAGGATCGTCCGAACCGATTCACGTTGTTCTTTACGAAGGATCGTCCGAACCGATTCACGTTCGCGTTTACAAACACGACGGGGGATGGTTCGCAAACGATGGCACAAAATACTTGCAAGATGGTTCGATTATCGGAAAGTGGGAACATACGCGCCGATGGGAATTTAAGCGGTTAATCATAAACCCGTTGAACTCCGACCCCGTTGAGCCTGAGCCTGAACCCGAACCCAAAAAGCCAAGCCTTTTAGCTAAAGGGTGTGCGGTGGCGTTTCTGTTTGTGTTCGGGTGGATGGTGGTTTCTGGATTCATTTGGGTTTGGGGTGTCGTTGTCAAACCTTATTTATTGGGGCGTTAATCTAATGGCCGAACAAACAAAAATTTCGTGGTGCGACCATACTTTCAATCCTCATCGCGGTTGCACAAAGGTTTCTGAGGGTTGCCGGAATTGTTACGCTGAAAGCAATTCGCGGCGAAACCTTCCTATGTTTGGGGAGTGGGGGCCAAGCGGGACGCGGGTGGTTGCAGCCGAAACCGGTTGGAAAGAGCCGATCAAGTGGAACAAGAAAGCGGAAACCGAAACGTCGAATCGGCGGGCGGTGGTGCAAGCGTGGCGGGCGAACGGTGATTTACTTTGTTGCGATGTGTGCGGGGCGATTCACCCCGATAACGAGCAAGCCAGAGGCGTTTATAGCGAATGTGGTTGTGGGCGGTCGTTGTTGCGGGCGGATATAGCGACCCCCGAACAGGTCGAAGACTGGTGTTTGGTGCGGAACCGTGTTTTTTGTGCGAGCCTTGCGGATGTGTTCGAGGAATGGACAGGGCGCATGATTAACACTAAAGGGGAGACGTTACACCGTGCCGAAGCGTGGTATCAAGAAGGTTATTGGGTTCCGGCGGGTGATTTCAAAATTGGGAAATCCGTTTTGAAAATGGACGACGTCCGTTTGCGGTTGATGCGGTTGGCAGCAAAAACCCCTTACCTTGATTGGTTGATGTTGACCAAGCGACCCGAAAACATTGGCCCCATGTTGGGGCGGGTGGGTGAACTGATTGAGACGGTGGAAGCCGACTATTTGTCGGAAAGTTTCCTTCGGAATATCTGGTTGGGGACGAGTGTAGAAGGTCAACAAGTGGCGAATGCCCGAATCCCTCATTTATTGGGGAATCCGGCGAAGTTCCATTTCTTGAGTTGTGAACCCCTTTTGGGGGCGGTGGACTTGGAGAGGATCGAGACCCCACACGGAACCCTAAACGCATTTACCAACGAACTGACAAGCGGGAAAATCCAAAACAAAAAGCTGATTGGGCGGGGTATTGATTGGGTGATAGTCGGGGGCGAGTCGGGGAGCGATGCCCGGCCGATGGATTTGGCGTGGGCAAGGTCGTTGCGTGACCAGTGCAAAAAGTATCGGGTGGCGTTCTTCTTCAAACAGTTGGGGGGGAAGTCAGACAAGGGCGAAGACTTCGATAAAATCCCCGAAGATTTACGGATTCGCCAGTTCCCAAAGGTTCGATTATGAACCCATACGTTTTTTATCCTGTAGGTTTTATCGTTTTCTTAATCATTTGGTACTCTATTGCCCAAATGATTAAGAAAACGTCCCATGATAAAAAACGTATGCAAGGCGACGGATTGATAGCCATGTGTTTGGCAGTATTAACATATATGGCGATTGGTGCGGGCATTGCAATCCTAAAGAATTTTTAACGGGGAGCGTAACATGGTGGCCGATGAGTTAGAAGACGGGCAAGAGTGGGACGGGAAAAGCCGGTTCTTTGCCGATGAAGTTCTATTCAAGAATTTCAGGGAATTTGCCCGTTTGAAGATTGACCCCCACAACGAACCAAACTATTTCTATCAAGCCGTACCGGTATATTTGGAGCCGTTGGAACCCGAAACTTTATCGGGTGGGTTCGAGCCAGACGAGGCATCGGTTGAAGAGTTGACACCCGCGCCCGTTTGGGAAGCATTTTTAGCCCTGAACCGCGAAATCAAAAAAGCCCGTGAAGCGGGGGAAGTGTTTTGTTGGGAACAAGGGGACGAAATCCCCCGTTACGTTATTGAACAGTTGCGAGCTAAAACCTAAAGGAGAACCATGAACAAAGAACAAGATTACAAAAAACTACGGTTGGCGACCGAAGTGTTAGAACGGGCGCTAAATGGCAAACCCCCTTATCCGTCGTGGGCGTCGGTTCTCGAAGCCGTCGAGCTTTTTCAAGCGAACCCCCAAGAGAAGGTGGTCAAAGCGTTCCTTGTGACGATTGCCCAACTCAAAGGGCGGTTGGCAATCGATTACAGCGAGACGAAGCCCGACCTAAAAACAGCCGAAGAAATCTTGATTGAGAAGGCCAAAGAGACAATCAAACAACACTATAAAGACACGGTAATTTTCACAAACCTTGTGGTTTTCGAGAAAGGGGTTCGCAGCCGTGCGCGGTGGAAATTAGCCAAGCGGAACACCCTGAAACCGTTTTCTTGCGGTTCGCCTTCGGTGATTTCGGTTTTGTTCTTTCGTTGCCGAAATCTGACCTTATTAAGGCTATCGCATGAATTTCAGAATCCGCTATCGGTTCGATAACCTAACCGAGAAGATTGACCCCGAAGACGTTCGCCAACATGATTTTTGGATTCCTACGGGGAAATCAGAAAAAGGCGATTGGGAAAGCCTAACCCCCGAAACCCCGGCCCATGTGCTAGAGTATTGGGCAGAGGAAGTCGCATCTTTTGAGGCGGGACAAAGCCCGAACATCTTCGAGGCATTCGAGAGGGACGAAGAGATCGTCGTAACCCTGTTGAGTGGCGACGGTCAAGAACTATCGAAACATTCGGTATCGATGCGAATGGAACCCGTTTTCATGGCCGAACGATACAAAACCCAAAGTCAGGAGAACGTGAACGTATGAACATTATATTCCCGGACGATGTGCGTTTTGCATACCAAAACCCGAAAGACCTTATTCTCCAAGTGCATCACAGGATTTTAGAGCGGGCGTTTGGCGTGGAGAATGGCGAGCCGGTTCCGGCGTGGCATGAGGTTTCAAATTCTTTTGCCTACATGGTATCACAGGCGAACGAATCGCCGATAGCCCGTCAATGGGTGATGATGGTTTTTGTCAATCTGGAACCGTCACGGCGTCAATCGTTGTTTCGTGATTTCCGTTTGTGTATCGATCAAGGCCAACACTTTCCCCACAGCCGTTCCCCCGAAGCCTTTTTGTTTCAAAAAGCGTATCGGTTCTTTCACCCCCGAAACCTTCCCCTTCCAATGGAAAACTTTATCCCGACCTTCCCCCGGAATTGCCAGAGCATCGACGAATGACCCAGACCCAATACACCTACCACGTTTTCCGGTTGCAAGATGATTTCGAGATGAAAGAGGTTTTTGTCTTTTACTATGTGGCCCCAAACGAAGAACGGGCAAGGAATTTGCATCGATATTATTACCCTGATTGTAATATATTGGGGGTGCAAGTTTTGCCGGACGATGGCGAAATTAGTTTTTTGGAGACCCCCGACTATCCCCACAGTGAAGGGATAGACCACGACGACGAAAACCCCGAATATACGGTTTGGATTTGGGATATTATCAAACACCACGACAAGGAGCAAACGTCGCGCCTTGTATGCACAAACTACGAGGGCTAAGAATTGTCTAAGGTTTACACGATAGTAAATATGCACGATGCGGCGACCATGTTGGCCCCTGATATTCAGGTGGCGACGTTCGCTATTATGCAAGCGGGTTCTGGTTATTGGGGGGTAGATGATGGCAACGGTGAGCGTTCCCCCGTCCATTCGGATAAGTGGGGCGAATACTTCGAGGAAATCGGTTTGACGGGCAAAAAACTCAAAGACTTTTCTAAAGAGTTTATTCAAAAGGTGGTCATAGCCTTAAAATCCGTGGAGTTCGGGGAGCCGTCCGAACGAGGAACCGATGTCAAAGGAACTTCCTTAACCGATGTGGTTGGGGTGTGCAAACAGACAGCCGAAGACCTAAACCGTTACCTTGAAAAGTATTGTTAGGATTAAGATTGACTTTTCTGTTTTGTTGGTATAATTCTGGAATGGGAAAGATTACAAAATTTTCGGACGTTCCCCCGTTGATAGATTGCAATTTCGGGGGTTCCAATTATCGACTTGACAGGTTTTTGGTTTACCTTCGAGAGTTGGAAGAGGGAGACGGCTTGAATTTGAACCCTGATTTTCAACGAGAACACGTTTGGACAGAGGCCCAACAAACGGCCTACATAGAGTTTTTCTTGCGGGGCGGGGTATCGGCGAACTCATTCTATTTTAACTATCCGAGTTGGAAGCGACCGGTAGAGGAAGGGGATTACGACGAGTTCGTGATAGTGGACGGGAAGCAACGGATTCAAGCGATTTCGGCTTTCATCGGGAACAAGATACCAGCGTTCGGTTCGTTGTTTTGTGAGTTCACGGACAAACTCAGTAATACAACAAACTCAGTCACTTTTTACGTCAATAGTTTGCAGACGAAGAAAGAGGTTCTTGAGTGGTATTTGCAGATGAACGGGGGCGGAACCCCACACAGTAAAGCCGAATTGGATAGGGTGCAAGCGATGATAGAAAAACTCAAACCCAAGAAAACGAAACGGGCTTAATGAACCTTTTCTTTGTCGAGCATGAAACGGGCTTTTTTGTGGGGATGGTAGCGACCGGACGACGGACGGCGGAAATAATGGCATCGTGTCACTATGGCGGTTTCCCTTCGGAGTGGGTGGCGTTCGCCGGACACTACAACGAAGACGGAACCGTCCGAAAGCAAGATTGGAAAAGAGACGAAAATTCTTGGAGAGAGCCATGAGCCGAAAAACGAACATATACAAACACCATGAGGGCGGTTTGTATCTTGTGGTGTGCAAGGCGTACAATGTCCATACTCAAACGACGATGGTAATTTATGAATCGTTGAAAGAGCCAACGGACGAAAAGGAATTATCGGACGGTGGCGTTTTTGCCCGTGATGAAGCGGATTTTTTTGGCGATGTTGTGGTTGGCGGTGTGACTCGAAAACGATTTGCGCCGGTGGAGTAAAAGATGTCATTACCATACGAAACGGCGACGGCGGGGCGGTCGGCCTTAGATCAAATCGAGAAGATACTTACGGGGTTCGGAGCGACCCAATACGGGCATTTCATCGACGATGAACAGGGTTTGGTTCAAATCGTGTTCAAGTACCAAGCCCATAAGGTCAAACTCGAAGCGAGCGTGAAGGGCTACGCGGAACTCTATTTGAAGGAACACCCTTACAATAATCGCTATCGGGTGACGTTCAAACAACACCAACAACGAGCCTTAGAACAGGCCCGAACGTCGGTTTACTCGATCCTTCGGGATTGGATCAAATCGCAAATTATGTTGGTGGAATCGGGACTAACTACGTTTGAGCAAGTGTTTTTTGCGTCGATTTTGGAAGGTGGAAGCGGAAAAACTTATTTCGAGTTGGGTAAAGTGAATTTGGGAGCCGGTGCAATTACCGGATAAGGGGGCGTTATGCGGGTATTGGTTTGCGGTTCGCGGCATCTTCAAGCGTCGGAATTGGTTTACGAAGCGTTAAGCCAGTTTCATAACGAACACGGCCCCATAACCCTGATTATCGAGGGTGGACAAACGGGGGCGGATCGAATCGCGCGCAGTTGGGCGATTAGTTTGGGGATACCCTTTCAGACGTTTGACGCGGATTGGACACGGTACGGCGACAGTGCAGGCCCGATACGAAACGCGCAAATGCTTCGAGAGGGCAAGCCGGACGCGGTGGTAGCATTCCCCGGAAACCGTGGCACGGGGAACATGGTTCGACTTACCCAGAAAGCGGGAATCTTTTTGAAGAAAGTGCGGTTTGTCCAGACGGAGTGCGGGCTTAGTTTCGAGTGGTGTTAGTTGTTGGCGTGGGAAGGTGAATAGTATTCAATTCTCAAAAGGTCGTGTTTTTTTAGTTCCTCTTGGATGAGTTTGATTTTTTCGCGGGGCATGGGTTCGACTTTCCCCGTTATCCGTTCGACTATCGGTTCTTGAGTGGTTTGGGGTTCGTTATCCCCCGAAAGGACTTTGAACGGCAATCGCTTCCAGAGTTCGGCGAGAAGTTTGTCCGTTGTCACAAACCCCCCAACGATGTCTTCGCCTTTTGGCCCCTTGAAGCGGTAGGAAAGCCGATATTGACCCGTCCAGATTTCCCCCCCTTCTATGGCCTTTGCTTCCTCTAATTGGCCCTTAGCCTTGAGGGTGGCGACGATCAGCGACGGATCGACACCCAGAGCGAAATGGCTACCCAAATCATCAAGAAGAAATTCGAGCGGGTAGGGTTTCGGCGTGGGGGCGGGCGTCGGTGTGTTATTCCGCAAAAGGAACATTTGACCAAGCGGGACAATAACAAACTTCACAATAGCGATAATTATTCTAATCATGTTTTGCCTATGGTGGGGGGTTGAGGGAGTGTAAACGAGAAAAGCGGGCGACACAAGCGAAGAAATTAGACGGCGACCGAAGATAAAGACCTTTCGACGGCTTCCCCGATACATTTGGCAACGTCCGGCAAGAAACAAAGATAGTGAGAATCGGACGTTCCTTCGAGTTGGTCACACCGGTTTCGTTTCATGGCGTCGGCGAACTCTTCCCGAATGCAGAGCGGAATAACACCGGTATCGGCAAAGTAGCAAACCTCTTCATACTTTTGGACGATTTCGGCGTTGTTCAAAATCTCTTCAACTTCGGTTTGGTCGTCGGAATCGAAAAGCAAAATCGGTTGGTCGTCGTGTTTGCTGGTTTCGGTGGCGAACGCGCTGAACTTCCGGTCGTGGTCTTGTAGGAAGTCGTTGCAGTCTTTTTTGGTGGAGTTGTCGGCCCATCGGGTAATCCGAATCCCCGTTCCCATAGCCTTGATGAGTTCTTCGGAGTTAATGCTAATAATCATTTGATTTCCCTTTCCCTGTTAGGGGTGTTCGAGTGTTTTGATACTTCTAATATATATTGTTGCCCGTGGTTCGTCAATGCTATTTTGTTGATTTTTCGGGAATTGTCCAAATCCGGCCCCCGCTAAAAAATTTCAGTTCGGAGAGGTTCCAGTCGTTGACGAACCGGCGTAGGGGTTCGGGGTCGGCCCCTTCGGAAATCCGTTCTTGAACTTCGGCAAGGAAAACGACGTCGTAGCGGGCGAGCATATCGACAAATTCAAAAATAGCCTTGAGTGATGGCAACGAGGTCAAGACCGCTTCGAGTTCAAAGTCAAAGTTTTTGACAAGACGGCGTAGGTAGTTAATCGGTTTTTCGTCGGGTTTTTGTTTCATGGTTTCACTTGGTAAGGGGCGAATCGGGCGAGCATATCAACCGTAAGAGGTTTCGGTATAGGTTCGGTTTAGGTTAGCGCGGCAAAACAGTTTGCCAAGCGATTTGAACCAACCGGAATTTTCTTTTAGGAATGTTGCGGTAAGCGGTTTACCCCGAAAATTATTGAGCATGGGGCGAATTTCGCGGACGGCCCAAGCCACGTCGCGGACGGTTTCCAATTCGAGTTCTTGAAGGACGACCTTTGTTCGGGCGCGAACTTCAACAACTTGGAAGAATTGGTAATAGGTTTGGTCGTATCCCCCGCTTACGCAAAGGACTTCGCCAACTTTTAAGCCGTGGGCGGTTTCGGTGGTTTGGATTGCAGTCGTCATGGTCTTTCCTTTCGGTTAATTGTTTTGTATGCTTATAATATACAGTTGCTAAAAACAAAGTCAACAGCAAAAAGAAAAATATCTGAAAAGATTTTGGCGGGCTTGACTTGTCGGGTTCGAGGTCGGTAGAATAGGGGCGCAGGTATTCACCGCATCCGCGCTTTTTGAACTGTTTGGAAAGGCGGGTTCTCTTTTCAAGATTCTTGCCTATCAACTTGATTTTGAAAAGGGATGAGAGAGGGGGTGGTACTCTGTCCATCCCCCTCTCATTTTTTTAGATCGTTTCGAGGTCGATTTGAACCCGTCCGAAAGGTCGGCCAAACTTCTTCGATTGGCCGGTGATTTTTCCAAAGAATCCGATTTCGGCGTAAGCCATATCCTGAACGAATTTAGCCCGTTTGCCGAACCGTTCCTTAACCGCTTTTTGAATCGCGTCGGCCTTGTCGGTGGTGTCGATTTCGGCGTAGGTGTCGAGCGTGGTAGCCATTTCTGTAATGTTGACAAGAATCATTTTAAGTTCCTTTTAAGTTTGAGTGTTTGGGTTTGAGTGTAATTGTAAGGGGCGAATTTTTCGGGCTTCTTCGTCGTTTCCGTATCCGAATCGTTCAAGGCGGGCGAACATCTCGTCGAGTCGGTCGGCTTCTTCGTCGGTGTAGTCGTCGATGGGCTTTTTGATTTCGGGGGCGGGTGTCGAAACCGGTTTCTTCGGGGCTTTCTTGTTGGTGTTTTTCATGGTCAAGGTTCCTTGTGTTAGTTGTTTTGCATACCTTTAATATATACTCTTATTCGGAGTTCGTCAACACCAATTTGAAATAATTCTGAAAAATAATTTGGGATTGATTTTCTTGGTTTGGTTTGTATATTTTGTGTGGGGATGGCAGAACGCGCATGACGACAACCCCGTAAATGTCGATAGCGCTAGATAATCCCATATCGAAAAGGGGATAGGTTCCCCCTCTCTACCCCCTGAAAAGGGTTCGGAGAGGGGGGATTTTTCAAAAGACCAAAAGAACCAAAGAACAGGGGGAGCCGTGACACTATTTGAATTTGAGGATGAGGATTACCGGTTGGGCTTTTTTATTATCGCGGGGGTGGTTATTATCGCGGTGGTCGGCTTTTCGTGGTTGGGTGTTTATCATCTATCCGAATCTCATAATCGAACCAAAGTAATTCTTGAGATGGGATACCCCGAAAAAAGCGAACCGGCGAAAGTTCAACAAGTTCAACAAGTTCAACCGCAAAGGGTTCAGGTCAACGTCAAATGATATGGCAAAACAAGCATATTGAGAACTACGCCGATTTGGTCTTTTGCTTCAACTACATGGCCGAAGATCAAGGAAGTTACCGAAAACTATGGTCTTTGTTTGAGTTACTTTGTCCCGATGCCAGAACGGTTTTGGGGATGGTTTTGGCGCAGATTCACAAGGAACCTTCGGAGTATTTGCAACAGGTCACGGGCGTAAACCCGATGGTTTTTCCAAACCCGAAAGAGTTCGATAATTACCCTATCGAGTGGGTGAATAACCCGACAGTCGAGCGGTATTTTGATTTGCCGGAATTGGAATGGAACCCGAAAAACGAACTTTACCTTTACAGTTCGGACGGCCCCAAGAAGTTTGCGGGAACGGCGTGGTATAAAACCCCGTTCAATCGACTTTTGTTTTGCCAGAAAAGGAACAGTTTGGCAGATGTCGTAGACGAATTGGCCGAAAGTAGCGGGTGGTTTTTATCACGGTTTGGGAACGCGCCGGAACTTGAACCCCAATTTGGTTTGGCCGACGAAAACCTCTATCGGGTGTCGTTTGAAAATTCGGTTTACCCGATCAGTACCAAACCGGTTATTGTGCGGGCGGAAATCGGCGAGCGGGCAATATCGCGGGGAATTGCAATCGATTACCCGACGGGCGCGAAACCGCAACTTATCGAGTTCTTTATTCTAAGCCAGATTGCAAAGGCCCAAAAAAAATTGGCCCGTGAATTGGCAAGCCGGATCACGGTTTCAGTTATTGACGGCGAATAAATCACAAAGCGAATAAATCACAAGGCGAACTATGAAAAATTTCTATGACGCAGAATGGAAGGTTGGCGAGCCGTTGTTTCCGTGACCGGTCGGGCGGGTGTCGTTCTGATTGATGGCGATTTGACCGACTACACGTTCCCCTATTACTGGAACAATTCTTTACGCGGGTGTCCTTTGTGTGGCCCGCTTCCCGAAGAAAAGTTTATCCGAAAAGAGGGTTCGGCGTGGGGTGAGTGTTCCCAATGCCAAAACAAATTTGGCTATAATCTGTTGAGTTGGCAGGACGTGGTGAAGTACACTTTTGAAATCATCAAGCAAAACCCGAATATCGTGTTCGTGAACCGATTGGATAACCCCCGAAAACTGAGCCGAACCGGAACAACTCATTTCGGGGAGAAGATACCCCCAAACCTGTTTTTGGGGGTGAATTCAACCGACGGCGATTTTTGGGACGTTCACCGATTGGGCGAGATTAACAAAATTCGGCGGGTGGTGTTTTTCGAGCCACTAACCGACGGCGTCAATTTACTATCGATGTCGGCTTTCGATCCTGTCCAGAATCGGCGGGTAAGTTACAACGGGGCGACCGGCGAATTTTGGAACGGCGAGACTAAAACCGTTTACGGAAAAATCGATTGGGTGATTTGCGGGGGTGAGGTCGGAACCAAAGAGAAGCGAGCGAAACCCCTTTCGATGTCGCTATTGTCGAAATTGCGGGACGATTGCAGGGCGAACGGCGTCCCTTTCTTCTTTCGCGGGTGGGGCGATTGGATCGGCGCGCGCGGTTCTTTTACCGAAGAGGTCAACGAGGTTTTTTGTGGAAAGCGCCCACCCTTGTTACCTTATGACCGATACGATTGGCCGAACGGGTGGCAGAGTTTCCATATCGGCGACGAAGTTACGAGCAATGCGTTCGAGGGTGAACACCCCGAAGATTACCCAAAATTAGGAGAGTTAGATGGATAATTTGGCTTCGATGTTTCCGGCCCACAAGTTTGGCTTATTCCTGTCTCAGGATTGCCACAAACTTTACCATTTGGAAATACCCGAATATCTGAAACTTTACAACCTTCAAAATGATTGGGTGAGCGACGAACAAAAACAAACGGCGATTGAGAAAGGGAGTTTTTGGAAAATCCAGTGGTATCCCTCTAACTCGGTGGGTTCGTTTATTTTGTTGGCTTACGATTTGGACGTTCTCTTGGAAGAGGCCCGCAAAATAATCTGACTTATTTTACAAAATACTGTTGACTTTGTTTTTGGTTGGTATATATTAAGGGTAAGAAGATTGGACGGTTTGAGCGCTGAAATTCAAAAGGCGCTTCTGGTTCTAACGAATAACGAAAAGCGGTTGGGGGAACCTAACCGATGCCAGACAAAAAACCTGATAAGTAACAAAAAGACGGTTCAATCTTTGGTAAACCTCTCGAACTGTGACCGGAATAGTTCGAGAGGTTTACCTTTCAGAAGGTCAGAGAAACCGGTTCTTCTGACCTTCTGAATTTTTTAATCTTAACCATTTTGATGTTTATTACAGATTTAGTAAAGATTCGATAGCGTCAACCGAAAAACAGGGCGCGGGGCGAATGGTTCGCTTTGCGATTTCGGTGTGGCTATGAAAACTTTTTTTCGGTTGAGTGAGTTGGGTTCTTTCCTTTTCTTGTTCCTTTGGTCGGTATCGGCCTTTTGGTATATTTGGGACTATTTGCCCATTTACTACCTAATCTGGAACCTTGCCATTTGTGTTAATGGGGTGGCGGTGGTCTGGTTGTTGGTTCACATGCGGATATTTCGGCGGGGGATTTGGAAAAGCCGAAAACAGGGGGATATGGCCGTCTTCCTGTTTATCTTGAGTGTTTTGATACCTTTATTGGGTGTGCCGATCTTTGGCCTTTATTTGGCCTTGTGTGATTGGTGGGAGTGGCGGGAAAAAATCAATATCGAAGAAGAAAAACGATTGTAAAATCTGTTGGAAGCCGAAAGAGTGAGAGAGGGGGGTAGGTGATGAGTTCCATCCCCCTCTCGAATCCAGCAAAGAGGATTTTTGCCGGTCACGGGTAGGAAAATAATCGTTGGCCGAACTTTTGTCAAGGGAAGTATGCACGAAACTTTTTCACAGGTCTTAGACCGATTTTTGGCGGGGTCGGTTCTCGAACTCTCTTGGCTTCGGGACGCGGCAATCGATTTGCAAGAGCACTTAGAGCGGATCGGTTTTGAATCGTTTTCGTTCGAGGTCGAACAGGATAAACCTACCGAAAGAATGGTTTTCTTCTTCGATAGGGAATTGAAAATCGAAGTTCTTGGTTCGGAAATCGTGGTTCAGAGCATCGGGAAAGCCCTATTCAATCCAACTTTCGCACACGTTCCCGAAGGCGTTTGGACGTGTGCGATAAATCAATTTGTCCCCCCGAACTTCGGGAAATAAAAGCTAGAATTATTTCGTTTTTGTGTTGACTTGCGTTTTGATTCGTGTATATTTCAGGTATACGAAACACCAAACACGGGGACAAAACGATGATGATTGAACTCAAAGACGGGACACATGCCCATGCGGTTTACGTTCGCCATATCACGGTCAAGACGGGCGACCGGTTAGGCAAGCCCAATATCACTTACGCGGTTTACCGGTTGACAGCGAAGGGTAAGGGTCGGGAAGTCATTTGCGGGCGTGGCGAAAGTGTCTATTCTGTACCGACGGAAACCGAACTAACCGAAACGGAACTTCTTTACGGTTACACAGCCGAAGAAATGCAAAACCTTGTGGTTCGTCCGTTCCGTCAGGTGACGTCGGAAGACGTTCTAATCGGTCAAATTCGGGGGCTTACCCAACAATATCGGAGCCGTCCGGCGTCGTCGGTGTGGTATGAACGAAAAGCCGATTTTGAAAAAGCGATTCAAAAACTTTTGGCAGAGGTTGGTCAGACGGCGTTGGTTATGGCCGAACTGGACAAACTCGAAAAGCAAAAAGTTTGGTGGGAAAGCAATATGGCCCGTGTCAACAAATAGAGGGGTAAGCTATGGAAACAAACAGCCAACTAATACCCTTAGAGAACCCGATTGTCGGCGAGCGTGTCGAATGGATGTATGAGAGCCGAAAGGGTTGGGGGTATCGCTGGTGGGTTCCGGCGGTGGTTATTCGGGTTGGCCCCAAGCGTATTACCATCGATGCCGAATTTGTCAACGGTGGCGAAAAAAGGCGGATCGCGGTAAATCCTGAACGTCTGCGACGGCCCCAGAACAAAGGCGAAATGTAGGTGTAAAAGTGTTCAAACTTTACAAATTCGAGAATAACCAAATCCTTCCCATTGAACTCGAACTTTGGGCAGAATGGTTCCAGAACACGGATCGAAAAATCCTGTTTAGTCGAATCGGTTTGGAGAACGTCGAGGTTTCTACGGTTTTTATGAGCGTGGATAACGGTTATTCTTGCCCACCCCGATTGTTTGAAACTCTGATTTCGTTTGGTCAGTTTCACGGGGAAACTTTCGCGGCTTCGAGCATCAAAGAGGCCAAACGAAACCATCGGCGGGCGTGTCGGATGGTCTTAACCGGTATTCCCCCCGAAGATCGGATTCGGCCCGAACACCCCCAAGAAGAGGATGAAAAAACCATATGAGTACCGAAGAACTTCGTTCGGTGTTTATCGGCCCGCAACCGGATCAAGAAAACAAACCCCATGTCGGCGACTACGTCGTGGCGACCGAATGGGAAAGCGGGCTTCTTACCGAATGCGTGGGAATCGGCTTTGTTGAAAGTGAAATTATTGCCAGTGCCGAACGCGCCCACAAGCGATGGTTTTTGATGGATCAAAACGGCAAGCCATTCAAAAGGAATGGCTTTCGACGCGCTGAAAAGATTACCGAAGAAGAAGGGTTTTACCTTATTTCGATACTCCCCGAAATCGGCAACCAAGTCGGCCCTTCTATCTGGTTTCATCTCGAACGATTTCGAGAATACAAAAGGCAGTTGCAAGCCTACAAGATGATGGCCGAAAGATATTCGGCGGTTTTCGATGTTGATTGGTTTGATTACAAAATCTAAAGAGGTATTAGAATGAGAGAGCAAAAAGACGCGGACGGTTACTATAAAAATCCGAGCCGATTGCAAGATTTTCGGGATTCGGCGGAATTTATTCTTAAAGTGATTCCAACGATTCCCGAAAACGAACTGGACGAACTTTGCCGATACCGTGACCAGATCGTGGACGCGATTACCAAGCGGGCTAGGAAGTTGGAACACGAAAAGGAGATGGCCGAACCCATTAAGTTTTTGGGTTGGTTTGATGTTATCCTCTCGAACGATAAAACCCGTGAAATGACTTGGCGGGGGTTCCAGTTTTTCGAGTATGGCAACAGTACCCAATTTTCGGAAAAATTGAAGGCGTTTGTCGCCGAAAAATTGAAGTCGTTGGACGTAAACCCGTCGGAGTATCAAATCCGATACGGGCGACCGGACGAACGAACCGAAAGAAACCTTTTCTTAAAGGCAATCGAAGAACAGCCAGAGAACCCCGACCGGAAAATGGAATTTGCCCGTTGGCTTTCCGAAGATATAGAGAAGCAAGAACCGTCAGAAAAGCGGTTGAACGTGGCGTTTCGGTGGTGCGCGGTCAACGGCAAACATCCGACGAAGTGCCAAAATCAGGACGGGGGGTTCGATTACTTTTGGCGTCGGGAAGAGAACGGTTTGACGGGGAGCGAGTACCTACCCGATTCGATTTACAGCCTATTTAGTGGCTACGATCAAGCGAACACCGGACGCGAACTGTTAGAAGATTCCTTTCGTTTGCTTGCCGATGCCCTTGTCAAACGTCACGAATTGGGCTTGCAGTATCCAACGGCTTGAAAGTAATACGAACCCTATGGAAATTTACAAAGACAAAAGACCTATCGACCTTGCGATGGGGAGCGATGGACACGGGTTTTACACCTATTACGGGTTCCCGAAAAGTCTGAGCCGAACCGCACCCCCCGTGATAAAGTCGGGCGTTATCGAAGAATTTTTGAGGCGTCATTTTTTTCGGGATACCACACTCCCCCGATTCACTCCCCCCCGGTGGCACGAAAACGATATTTGTCGGGTGACTAAGGCGGGGGTTTGGTATGAGTACGAAATCAAAATTTCCCGAAGCGATTTCTTGCGTGAACGGACAACGAAAACCAAAAAGGTCACACAGTTAGAAACCGATCCAAGTCGAGGCCCGAACTATTACTATTTTGTTTGTCCTATCCACATGCTGAGGATTGAAGAAATCCCTTCCTATGCCGGTCTTATCGTCGTAGACAAGCGAAAACACGATTTGACGATGGAGATAGTCAAGAGAGCGCCGAAGCGGTCACAGGTCATCGTAGAGGGTTTGCGGGAAATGATTCATCAGGCTTTTTACTATCGGCAAAGTTGGCGAATCAATCCGTTTGATTATTTTGAGGATGGGGCGGGTGTCTGAGTTGGCGGACGAACAGACAGACTAAACGGAACTCTTCGGGGGTGAGGGCTTGCAGATTTTGGAAGAGTTCGAGGTTTTGGGTATCAATTTTGTTGTCGGGAATCCGTTTAATCCAAATATCGACTTGAGTCTGAAAAAGTTCCCCCAACAAAAAACAAAGACCGATTGTTGGGGGCGTTTCGTTGCGTTCGAGTCGGTGGATTTGTTTTTGATTTACCCCTAGAGTTTTGCAGAAAAACAGGTTAGAGAGGTTCGATTCGGAGCGGTATTTTTGGAGAAGGTAGCCGAAGGTTCCGTCGTCTTCCCCTAAATCTTTTACGGGGGTTGGCCCTTTGGTGGTCGAAGTCAAAGAAAGCCAGTGAGAGGCCATAACGTCAAATAATTTTGCAAGGCGTCGGACTTCTTTTTGGGTGGGTCGTCGTTGGTCGGCTTCAAATTCCTTGAGCTTTTCCAGATCGATAGCCGTTTTTTCGGACACGTCTTCGAGGCTAAAACCTTTGGCTTCGCGGGCGGTTCGGAGACGTTGGCCGAAAGTTTTCACTTTGGGTGGGGCGTCGAAATCGATAGGCGGGCGGGTGGCTTCGAGTTGACTAAACCGGTCGGTCACTTTTTGGAAAATCTCGGACGGGGCTTCCCCGAACTCTTCGAGGTCTCGGAGTTGGTCGTCGCTAATGCCGATTTGAAAGGCGAAATCGGCCCGTTCTAAACCGAATAGCAAGCGTTTGTATTTGCAGAGGTTCCCCAATCCTTTGGGGGTTTCTGAGGTCTTGATATGTTTGGCAACCGCAAACCAATAGTCGGGCTTTTGTCGAAAGATAGCCGAAAAGAAAAAGAGTTCCTTTGAACTCGGTTTGTCAATTCCGTTTTCGAGGTCTTTAATTCGTAGAACGGTCAAGTTTAGGAGTTTGCTAAACTCTCTTTGGTTCCACAGTTTTAGGCGTCGTTGCGCCCGCAAAAATTCTCCAAAATTGTCCATCTTTACCCCCCTGAGCGTAGAATGGAACGTCCATACAAATCTCGGTTGATAACGCAAGAGGGGTTTTTTCTACGCGGTGGGTGGTCGGGTGTGTTTGTCCCAAAGGTTCCAGAGTTCCCCCTCGGTGTATCCTTCGGGTGGGGTTCCCGTCCTTTGGAACTCAAACCAAAGTTCCCAGAAACGGACGGCGTTAATTTGCATTCGGGGCGGCCAACCAAGTTCTCGTAAATTGTTCCAAATTTCATCAAATTTCTGTTTTGTCATGTTGTCTAATCCTCTTCGGTTTGGCGGGCTTACTATTAGTTACGGATTCACCAAACCGGAATTTTCCAGAATCTCGAAAAAAAATCAAACCCCTTCAAAAATCCCTTTGGCTTCCATCGCGGCCAATGTTCGCGGGTGTGGTTTCTTTTGGATGGTTAAAGCAAACTCATAGGCTTCGGTCATTTCGCGGAAAATTTGGCCGATGGTGTCACCCTTCTTGATAGGGTTGGCTACGGCGTCGTATTTGTTGATTTTGGCCCAACGGGTTCCCTTGAACCGGTTGGCTATCATTAGGTTAATAGTGATAGTTCCAAGTTCTTGTGGTTGTTTCAGGTTTTGGGCTTTGAACTTTTCCCAGAGTTCCAGATTTTCAGGGTTGTCGATAATGTTAGAGAACTCTTCTTGAGCCGAAAGAACAAGCGTCGAAAGGTCGATTTGTTCGAGCGAAGAAAATTTTTCGGGGGTCATCATGGCTTAGGTTCCTTGTTCGGTGTTTTGTATGCTTATAATATACACCGATTCCCAGAAACGTCAACCGTATTTTGAAAAGATTTTGGAAATTAAAACGGTATCCCTTTTTTGTTGGCTTCGCGGGTGGCTTCGTCAATATCCGTGCTTTTTGCAAAAATGCCAATTCTGAAAGTTTTCAGGGCGTAGTTGAAAGCGTCGTCAAGGGTGGCGAATGTCTCAACGGCGAGCCTATCCCCTGTCATGTATCCATACCAAACTAATCCCGTGGGTGTGGATCGTAGCGTGATTCTCGGATAGTAAAATTCTTGAACCTTTTCCATCCCATAATAGAGGATCGTTTCGGGGGCGGGTGGCGGGGGCGTTTGGGTTTTGGTCATCTCGAAATTATCAATCCCGTGGATTTTGGTGGCCCATTGTTCGGCGCCGGTAATCGTGCCGAACGGTACACTAAGGCGGTTCCCTGAGATAAACCAAACAAACCCGTTCGGCGATTGTCGGAGTTCGATAGACCGATTCCAAATTTTCGTTTCGGTGTCGAGCTTCAAGCCGTATTCGACGACCAGATATTCGGATTCCTGAATCTTTTGGAGCCGGTCGGCTTCAAGTTCGACTTTGTGTTCCTCTTGGTACTCTTTAAGAGCTTCTTTCTCTTCTTTCTCTTCTTCCCAACGGTCAATAATCGCCGTAATTTGGTCGATCAGGTTTTGGGGCATGTCGGCCCCTTCCAAGAGTTCTTGGACAGATTCCGAGAACATGGACGGGGCAGGAAGTTCGGGGTTATCCCCATAATCATAATAGCGCATTCTTATTTATCCTTCTTGTTTGGGTTTTCAATTTCGTCAGCGGCGATAAGCCAACGGGCGCTATCCTCATCATAGGTTGGATGAGTTCTTCCCATACGGGTAACTCCATACCCAAAATAGGGATAGTTTTCATTTTAGACGGCCTTTTTGACGGTTTGGGTTTGCCGGTTCCGTTTGCGTTCGGCGTCGGCGGGGTTGGTAAATTTTTCGGCTTCCTTCCATCTTTTTGTGGGGCTCCCGTTGGCGTCAACATAACACGATAGGCGGACGTTCCAGAGATAGAAAACCCCCTCTTGGAAGTTCTCATTTTGTTCGAGGTATCCCCGAACGGTGTTCTTCTTGGGTTCCACTACGGCCACGATCCCGTCGCGGCCCAATTCTCGAACGGGGGCGGTTAGATAGCGGGGGGAATCTCGATAGGCTTTGAGGGTTTTAATCGGCTTTTCTGAATAGTTCAGGGCGACCAATTCCATACAAAGAATATCCTTCCCCGTTTCTTGGTCTCTCCAAACGTAGCACGTCATTCCGTCTTCGAGAAGGACACGGGGGTCGTCGGGTCGGACTGGTTTCGAGATAAACACGGGGAGCGCTTCCCCCCCTTCGGGTCTTAAAAATTTGCCCGTGGCTTTGGCGGTGTTCATTTTTCCTCTTGGTAATCGTTAGGCAATCCAAATTGTTCGATAATCAACCGAATCAGCAAATCGGGTAAAACCCTTGTCAGGGGGTCGATTCCCGAAAACCGATCAAAAGCGCGGGCAAATCGAACTTGGTTTTCTGTATAGGCGGGGGCGAGCGTTCCGGCTTCCAGTTGTGCCATTTGGCCTATAATCAAAGGGTTATCTACCGTAAATAGCTTTTCTTGTTCGATGGGGCTAGAAGAAATTAACCCCGTCGAACTACCTGAACTTCTGAGGAAAAGGCCCGACCGGTTTTGTTGGATGATACGAATGTATTTTTTTGAAATACATTCGACTGTTGCCGAATAAAACGAGTATTTCCCAAAATCGTCAATCCGGCGAACGATGCACGGATCGCCCGCGCGCAAATCTTCCAGTTTTTTCATAGGTTCTCTTGTGTTAGGTGTTTATTTGCCCGCTTCGGGGCTTTCAAAATCATCAATTCCCAATTCAAATTTGGCCCATTGTTCGGCGCTTTTTATCGTAGCGAGTTCGCCACTGATTTTTTGGCCTTCCATGTCAAACCAAGTGAACCCTTGACGGGTTCGGCGTAGTTCTATCGTCCGTTGTACTCGATTGTCTCTATCGAAACCATATTCAACGGTAGCGCCTTCGAGAATCGGGAAGTCTTCGGGGAAATCTTGCATCGGTTTACCTTCGTTTGGTGTTTTCTATCTACTTTATTATATACCACAACGGGCATAAAAGTTAATAGCAAAAACTACTATTTCCCTAGATTTCCAGTTTCTTGAGGCATTCCAGAGCCTTGTTTAGAGTTTCGCGGGCATGTTCGAGGTTTTCGGGTGTCGGGTTCTCTAAACAACCGATAGCCAGAGTAACGTAGTGTTTCGCGTTGTTGTTGGCATCGCGGGCGCTTTCTGCGGCCCGTTTGATTTCAAATAAAATTCCTTCAAACTTCATGGTATGGGTTCCTTATTAGGGGTGTCGGGTAAAAGTAAAGGGCGAATCCTTCGGTTTAGAAGGGGGTATCGTTGCTGTCGGTGGCGAAAGCGCTGGTGTGGTCGATTCCGTCGTCGAGGACGGGGAAGGCTTCGAGGATGGCGATTTCTTCGGCGGTGAGTTCGAGGGTGTTGTTTGCGGTGTTCATTTTAGTTTTCCTTTCGTTTGGTGTTTTGTATACCTTTAATATACACTTATAAAACAAGAAGTCAATACTAAAATAAAATAATTCTAGGGAAAGTTTTTAGGTTATTTTTTCTGTCAGATAAAACATTCCGTTTTCATCCCGATCAAAACCGGTGACGGTTAAGGCCCATTCAGCCAAAAGGGATTTCAGATCGGGATAGTAATAGCCGAAGTGGGAATGCCGATCCTTTCCAGATCGTAACAACCAAAAGGCATCCCCTTTCTTTTTGGGGATTTCGATAACGACGTCACCCAGAGGAACTACCGAACCTTTTGGATAGTTGTTGATGCGGTCGATAATTTCCCGAAACCGTTGTTCTTTTTCGGATTCGTCGAACTCACGACGTAGGGCGGTGGTTGTCCGGTTGTAAGCAGCAATACCCATTATGAGAACTCCTATAAGGGGCGAATCTTTCAGGTTAGCTAGGAAGTACGAAGCGGGCGTCCGGCGAACCTTTGTAGAAAATTTCGTTACCGTTTTTCAGGCAAATTTTGCCATTCAGGGCGACCCAAAGAACTTGAACATCTTTCTTTTGGGCTTTGAGTTCGCTATAGGCTTGTCGAGCCTTTTCAATCGTTCCATAGTATTTGACCATGAGGCTTACGATTTGTGGTTTCACTTTGGCTTTGTTTGCGGTTTTCATCTGAGTTCTCTTTGAGTTCTTTACTCGGTTGGTGTTTTGTATACCTTTAATATATACTGTTTATCGAAAGAAGTCAACCGTAATTTGAAATAAATCTGGAAAATATCTAAAAAAGATTCTGATAGATTTTTTGGGGTTTGCGGTTTGGGTGCGGGGTGGTATTGGATTTTTTGGGGTTTGGTGGCAGAATGGAACCCGAAATAGTCGATAATTTGAGAATGGAAATCAAGCCATACTACGAAGACGCGCAAACTATCCTCTATCATGGTGATAGTTTTTGGTTACTTCCCTTCCTGAGTGGGTGCGGTGGATTGTTGACCGACCCCCCCTATAGTAGCGGGGGAATGCTTCGAGGCGACCGGATGCAATCGGCCAAGACCAAATACGTTCTTTCCCAGATTCAAGCCGATAGGCCCGATTTTACGGGGGATAATCGAGACCAACGGAGTTTTGGGGTTTGGTGTGGTTTGTGGTTGGATTTGGCCCGTAAAGCCTGCGAGATTGGTAGCCCGTTCGGGTGCTTTATCGATTGGCGACAACTACCGACCCTAACCGATGCCGTACAGGTGGCGGGGTGGGTTTGGCGGGGGACGTGCGCATGGTGCAAACCGAATGCCCGACCCATGCCCGGACGGTTCGCGCATTCGGTCGAAAACATGGTTTGGGGGAGCAATGGCCCGATGCCCGAACAGAAAGTTTACCCGCAAGGCTTTTTCGTTCAAATGCCCCCATCGGGCAAAAACAAAAACCATATCGCCGAAAAACCCGTCGATATGCTGAAATGGGCTTTGACCATATTCCCGACCGACAAACCGATTTTAGACCCGTTCGCCGGTTCGGGTTCTACGCTGATAGCGTGCCGGTTGACCGGTCGAAAGTCTATCGGTATCGAACTGGACGAAAAATTTTGCGAACTGATAGCCAAACGATGCGAGAAGACCGACCCCGTAACCCAAATTACTTACAATCAACCCGATTTGTTTGGCGACCCCGAACCCGAAGAAAACACCCATGAAAATTAAAGCCCTTACTTCTTGGTTTGGTGGTAAGCGAATCCTAGCCAAAACGGTAGTCAAATATCTAGGCGAGCATCAAGCGTATTTCGAGCCGTTCGCCGGTTCTCTTTCGGTGTTATTCTCGAAACCCGTTTGCCGAATGGAAACCGTCAACGACTTTCACAAGGATATTATCAACCTTGCGCGGGTGGTTCAAGACCCCAAAAAATGCGGGGAACTCGATTGGCGTTTGCGCCGAACCCTTTGTTCGGAATACGAATTTGGGAACTCTCTTGAGTATTTGAACACGAACCCCGAACCTTTCCCGTTTGACCTTGAACGAGCCTACCACTATTTTGTGGTAAGTTGGTTAGGTATGAACGGCTTCGGGGGATTGGAAGACCCGCCCCGTTTTGCCCGTCGGTTTACGTCAACCGGTGGCGACCCTGCAACCCGATTTCGGAACGCGGTGGATTGTCTCCCCGAATGGTTCGAGCGACTTCAAAACGTGACCATTTGCAATATGGACGGCTTAGAGATATGCGAAAGGATCGAGGATAGCCCGCAAACCGTTTGCTATTGCGACCCCCCTTATATCCAGAAAACGGGGGTTTACAAACACGATTTTACACCCGACGATCATAGGCGTTTGGCCCGCGCCTTGAATCGGTTCGAGGCAACCCGTGTGGTTCTGAGTTACTACAAAAACGAGTTTGTCGATGAACTTTACCCCGATTGGCAACAAATCCCCCTGAGTGTGAATAAGGCTTTGGGCAATACGTCCAAGCCCGAACAGACCACAAAAGCCCCCGAAATTTTGCTAGTGAATTTCTCTTTGGATGCGAGCAATGGTTGACGATGAACTGACCGAATTTCTTAATGAGATTCTAACCAAATTGGTTAAGTTGTATTTTCCTGAACAACTTGGGAAAGCCGATTTGAAAAACGAAAGTCAACCCGATAAAATGGATATTCCAGAACAGAGGTAAGCGTATGGAGTTCCCCGACGATAACACCCTAGCGACAGAAGATTGGGTTAAAAAAATCATTCCCCCAAGTGGAAAGCCCCAACAAGACCTATACGGGGAATGCGGTTCTCTTCCCGTTAATGGAACGGATGTTCCCGTTATCGGTTGGTTCTATGGCTTGCAGAAAGACCGGTTTCGGATCGTGTATTTTGATGGTGAGGGTAAACCTCTTCCTCTTGGACATGGTGTCAAAAAATACCTATCCCTTCCTGTAACGCGCGGGCATGTTCGGGAACTTATCAGAATGTTAAACGCGGAGCCCGTGAACGGGTTTTGTGTGGACGGAGTTCAAGAATTATGAAGTATGGGAGCTTGTTTGCGGGAATCGGTGGTATCGATCTTATTCTTGTTTTTCTATGATGTAGTATCCATTCTCAGGATCAAAACCAACAAGACCAAGTTTCATAAATTCAATAGCAATTTCTTCAAGCATATAATGCCATTTGCCGTGTTTCTTTCGGTTGGTAAGAGCTAGGTTTTCAAGACGGTTATCGTGTTTATTGAGGTTTATATGATGTACGATTTCATCGTCTTCTAATGCTCTTCCAATTTCCTGAGTAATAATAAATATGTGTTCTGCGACGTATCCGCTTTTGTTGGCGTTTGGGTGTTCAGGGGCTAGGATGTAATAGTAACCATTCCCAAATGAGTATTTTTGACCTATTTCCCTTTTCTTTGCTACAAGAACCCGTCCGCCTTTCCATGAGTGATTTAATTTTCCCGTTTGGTTTCTTTTTGCTGCTATGCGACTTTTTAGGCCAATTTTCTTCATTGCTCTCCAAACGACTCTTTGGGTAGTTTGGTATTTTTTAGCAATCTCAGATTGAGTCATGCCCGAAACGAAATAATCTTGGTATAATTGGTCTTCACTAAATGGAACAGAATAGGTATATTTGTTACTCATTCTTATTCAATCGGTTCTTTTAAGGAAATAAAGGAGGCAATATCAATGACTTACGGAAGTTTGTTCGCTGGTATTGGTGGATTTTGATTTGGGTTTCGATAGGGCGGGTTTAGAGTGCCTTTGGCAAGTCGAGAAAAACCCCTACGCGATTCGAGTGTTAGATCGGCATTGGCCGACGGTTCCGAAGTTTACCGACGTTTGCACGGTGGGCGCGGAACTTCCTAAAGTCGATGTAATAGCGGGCGGTTTTCCTTGCACCGATATTAGCCTAAGTGGTAAAGGAGCGGGTTTAGATGGAAAGCAAAGCGGACTTTGGCGAGAATTTAGAAGGATCATTAGCCTACTTCGACCCCGATTCGTTGTCGTGGAAAACGTGCGGGCGCTTGTTCGCCGAGGACTTTCCCTAATCCTCTTGGACTTTGCTCAAATGCGGTATGATGCACAGTGGCAAATTATTTCGGCGGCCGATGTTGGCGCGCCCCATATCCGTGAACGGTTGTTTTTGGTGGCCTACCCCTGCGAGCCAAGCCCCCGGAATATCTTTGGATCAACTGGTGGACAAAGACGGGAATCCCCCCGAACACTTAAATCAGCGTCTTTACGACAAGACGACAGGGCGACTATGTCAAAAGGGTTTGGAGCAAGCGGTTATTTTTCCGACCCCGAAAGCGGGGGAAGGGAAACGGACAGACTCCCCATCGGAGAGGGACAGGCGTTCCCCGTCGCTGGAAACGATGGTTTTGGGGAATCAAACGGTTTGGCCGACCCCCGACGCGAACATGGGGAATCGGGGGACGTATCGAGATCAGAGCGTGAAAAAACGGCCTTCGGGCAATCACAGACAAAAGAGCCTGAACGATGCGGTGGAAGCGGTGGAGCGGGAATTATTCCCGACCCCGACGGTATCGGGCAACCACAACCGCAAGGGAATAAGCCCCCAAGCGGGGGACGGATTGGCGACGGTAGTCTTATCGACTTTATCCGAACCCGAAGCGCCCCGTTCTTTCAAGCCCCGACTTTCCCCCGATTGGGTGGAAGCGTTGATGGGTTTCCCGATTGGTTATGGAGACATACGGGAGCCAGTTTTGATTTCCGAACTGTTGGGGAATCTATTGATACCTTGCGAGCCAACTTCTCCAAAGAACTCAGAGAGTTGATATTTACTCTCTCTTGTCGATGCAAAAGAACACCTTTGGCAGAGTTCCTAATTCAATTAGGAACTCTGCCAAAAAACGAATGGGTTCCTTTGCTTAATATCGCAATCAAGGAAACTTCTGGAAACCCAATACAAACCGATAGCCCAAATGATTTTTATGATACTTTCGACGGTGGTGTTCCGAGAGTTGGTAAATTCAAAAATCGGTCTAAAAGATTGGAAGGTTTGGGGAATGCGGTTGTCCCGTTTATTGCTGAATGGATTGGGTTAAGGCTATTGGAGCAAGACAATGAGTGAAGAAAGTAAAATCAAAAAATGGGCAATCCGAAAGCGTTCTCAAAGAGAAGTTTCTTTGGTTGGTAAGGTTTGTGAAAGATGTGGCCTTTCTGAAAATCTTGAAAGGCATCACCCAAATTATCTTTCAAGCGATTGTGTTATTTTGTGCCAAGAGTGTCACAGAAAAGCAGATTCGCAAGATGGGACAAGGCCAAAAAAGAAAACAAAAACTTGTGTGGTTTGCTCAAAAGTTTTTGTTCCGAATCATTCCAAAAAACACAAAACTTGCGGTAAGTTTTGTTTGAGCGAACTTGGACGAATTAACGCATTGAAAAGGTGGGGATTGAGGGGAACGCATGGCGAAACTGAACCATGATACCCACGGGCGACGGTTGATGGAACAAACGTAGGTGAGGTATGCCAAGAAAAGGAAGCAAATTATACAAGGATTCCAAGAAGAGTCGGGTTCTTGTCAACAAGCGCCAACGAAATCGGTTCCTACGAACTAATACCCTTTTGAGTATCAAGGCGGGGCAAGTTCGCTTTCAGGTGACAACGTGGGTGGCGGTTGAACCGAAAACTTGGTACGGCTTCGAGACGTTCGACGTTCTGTTGGTTCAGCAAATCGAGCGGGGAGCGGAGCGCCACACAAAAAAGGAAGAGATAGCGAATTTTACCCAACTTGGACAGGCGCGGGCGTTTGCGGTTGGGCAAGCCCGAAAAAGGACGATGTTGGCTTTTGACGCGATGGCGGGTGAATGGTTTTATTCGCCGGTGTGTGTGTTGGTGTATTCGGCCCGAACAATCGTGGTAAAGTTTTGGGTATCGGATCGGGTGGAACTGGAACAATTCGGGTTTTTTCAAGGTCTTGAGGTTTCCATGATGCCAGAACTTCGAGAACGAGCAACCGACCAAACCCCCGACGGCGAAATCGTGGCCCTTTTCAAGGGGGTTTTTGCTGACCATTTTCAGGGCGACAAAGAAGATTTTCGGGTTCAGGTTTACCGGTTAGAAAACACGTTGGAACCGCTTACAGACTATGAACCGTTTCGGGCTTGTGGTTAGTTGCAACGGGTGCAACCCATCCCCCCCGCTTCGACTTGGTTCGGGCGGTAGTGAACGCACCCACATTCCAAACAGTGCCAAGTTCGGCGGGTGTCTTCGGGTTCCGGTTCTCCCCGTTCACGACCCCCGTTCTCCCATTCGGCTTTCTTCGCTTCGAGTTCCTTTTTGGCTTCCTTATCGGCTTTCTCTTCCTCTTTCTTTTCTTCGATGTAGGCTTGAATGGAGCGTAAAGTCGTTACCCGATAGTTAGGGTATCTTTTGGTGATTTCAATTTCGGCGGTTCCCTTCCAGAACTCAATCGAGCCGTCAAGGGAGATAAGGCGGGCGCGGATTCCGTTCTCCCCGTGGAAATAGTCCCGAATGTAGTAGGTTCGGCCTTTGTAGGTGGCCTTAGCGTGAATCCGAATATCGGCGGGGTTCTCTTTTTCTTTTTCCGAGTTTTCCAGATTGGCACAGAGTTGGGCTACTTCGGCTTCCTTGCCCGACCCGACCCACCAGCGTTTCGTTTCGGGTTCCCATTTGGCCCCTAAGTCTTTGAGTTTGGCGATGATCGGATGCCCGTAAACCGTGGTAACATAAACCCGTCGGCCTTCTTTGGTCATTGTCGGATTTGCAAGAGTGTTCGTTTTCATCTGAGTTTATCCTTCCCCTAATCTTTCGGGGGTGTGTTAGTTGTTTTGTATACTTCTTTTATATACTGTTATTGCGAGTAGGTCAATACTAATTTGAAAAATAAATGGAAGATTTTTGAAAATTTTTTGGGTGGTCAGATTTTGACCTTCGGGCGGGGTGGGTATTGATTAGATACCTTATGTTGAAGGTAAAGAATGGTTATTGAATGTTCATCTTTTGAGTAATAGATAGGTGTTAAAAGATTATGTTTTTGGTAATCAAAAGGAATCGAAAGATTATCAAAAGGGTAATCATTCAGTGCAAATACATAATCAAAAGGGTGATATATGGAATAAAATTTTGATACTTAGTAAAACCTTTAACAATTTGGCAATAAGAATTTGATAATTTATGAGAGAGGGATATAAAATCTTTGTGTTTGTTTTGTGTTCATTTGAGTAACATCAAAAACACCGTAAAAACAAGGGCTTTTTGAAGTGTCTTGAGGGTGTTAATTGTAACGTAATTATGAGAAAATCAAATAACTATTTTATCTTAGTTATGAGAAAGGGAATCCCTTTTAATCTTTGCGGTGTCTCGAAGGGTGTTGAGTCAAAAACAAAAATGATACTTCGTAAAACCATCAAAAAAGAATTTGATTATCAACTTAGCCTAGCCTAATTTTATTTAATCCCAACGTGTTCAAAGGGTGTTGAGTCAAAAATAAAAATGATACTTCGTAAAACCTTTTTGCTTCGGGGGTGTTCGTGACGTGTTCTAAGGTGTTCGACGTGGTCAAAAATTAGCCTACCCCTTTTGTTTCGGGTTTGGGTTCGGGTTCTACTTTGAGGGTGAGGTAGTGTTTGATAAATTCCCGATCCTTTTGGAGTTCTTCGGGTTTGGGTTCCGTCCAGTTTTCGAGGATTGAATTATAGGTTCCGTAGGCGTCACCCTCTAAAAACGTCCATTGGCGATTCGAGCGGATAACCGGAAAGACAAACAATTTGATTTCGTAGCCGTTCCATTTTATCGCGTGGGCGTCTCTCCAATCTTTAGCGAGTTTAGGATCGGTGGTCACAAACGTAATGGCTTGCGTGGTGTGCGGTATCCAGAATCCTAAACAGAAATAGCCCGACGATACCAACCCTTCGAGCATGGCCCCCGCTTCCAATTCGCGGCCCGCGTCTTTAAGCCAGTTGGCTATAACACCCGTGGCCGTTCCTTCGGGGAAATGGGTTCCGTTATCGTCAAGAGCGTAGCGAATCGGGTAAGGCTTACACGAAATATCAACCGCGATTTGTTCGGAGAAGTTCCGAAGCAAGGTTCCGAGCGGGGGAACCGGTGGCGGTAGGGGTGTTGTCGATTTCCGAAATCGCTGGAAGAATCTTTTCACTTGTTTGAACATGGTTCTAGGTTCCTTTCAGGGTAGGGGTTACTTTGATTTCAAAACTTTCTGAGCCAAACGTCACGGTAAGGGTATCGGCCCCCGACACCCCAAATTTATTGGGAATCGGCAAAGATTCCCCTACCGTTCGAGAAAGAGGGAAACCGATTTCATCTTCCGTTCCTTCGGCGAAATGTTTGGCCGTGTCCAAAGACCAAAACAGAATTTCAACAACTTGCGCCGGTGTCATTCTTCAAGTTCCTTTAGGCTTTTGAATCCCCGTATCATCTCTTCGAGGTAGCAAAGAGGTTCCATATATTCGGGGTATTGTGGCCCGTCGTAACCTTCCCCGTCTACAGTGGCTTTCAATTTTTGGATAAAATCAAGAGCGTATTTGAGTTGTTCGGTAAGGTATCGGCATTCTTCAACAGCGTCAACCGGTTCCCATTTTAGAACGAGGTCTTCGGGGTGTTGTCTTTTTTCGTGGTCGATCATAGCTTTTTTGTTGCCAAAATAACCCGTTGAATCGCGCATTTCGTATCGGTAAATTTTCATTTTCGGGGTTCCTTCGAGCAAAGGCCCGCTTTGACAAATTCGGCAAATTTTTGTTCCGTGAACAGGGGGAACATTCCCGAACCGTTTCGGGCTTCCTGCCATCCGTAGTGCTGTTTTTGAACCGCGATTTTGCGGATCGGCTTTTCGCGGTCATACCCGACAACCTCTTCAAGGGTTCGGGTTCCGAAACCGTCATAGGCTTCGGGCGCGGTGGTGTAGCAAATAATCTCTTCCATCGTCTAGTCCTCTTGGGGCGGGTGTTTATTGGCGGGTGTTTTGGCCGAACGAATCAAACAAAGACGAATCGGGCAATTCGTCACGGGATTCCTTTTACTTTGCGGTTTCTTCGTAGTGTTCGGGGGGAACCCAAACCGTTCCGGCGTCGTAGCTATCGACGAACAACCAAGCGGGGATAGAGTTGGTTCCGGTTTCTTCGTCCAGAATGTCAAGAGCGATTCGGATTCCCAACCGACCCGACGTGTTAGCGACCTTGCGAACTTTGCGACCCGTCACCCGAACATTTACCGAAAGAGTAGCGCGGACGTTTGGGGTTACAATCGAAAATTCCGAACCTTCCCAAAAAGCGGGTTCGAGTCGGGTATGTTGATAACCCTTCCAAGTATCAACTTGAATTAGGCTATCAACTTTGGCGAGCGTTTCAGGTTTGAATACGAACATCTTACTTTTCCTTTTCCCTTTTCGGGTGTTTGGTGTCTTGTATGCTTATAATATACACTTACTAAAAAGAAAGTCAACATCAAAAAGAAACAATTTTGAAATTATTTTGTTTCGAGATAGTCAAGAAATTCTTGAACTTCCTTTGATTTGTATTTTTTGCGGGCTTGTTCGATAGTGGCGAACGATTGGCCCAAACTACGGGCGGTAATTTTGCGGGCGGGTGTCCCAACGACAATCCAAATTTGGCCCCATTTGAATTTGGTGGCGACGGCTTCGATTTTGCCGTTTTGCATAGCACAATAATAAGAACCGTCGGTTTGGCGTTCGTTTGAGATAATCATCTTACTTTCCTTTTCCCCGTTTTCTTGGGGTGTTTCAGTTGTTTTGTATACCCCTAATATATACCATATAGCAAAGGTAGTCAATGCTAAAAAGAAATAATTCTAGGAAAAAATTTTAGATGCTTTCAATTTGCGTTTTGTGTCGAGCCGATAAGCACTAAAAGAAATTCGTTTTCCCGTAACGGTCAGAAAAACGAATGATAGTTCTTGACAGAGCGTGACGTTAGCGATACTGTATTCCAAACCATTTGGCCCCGAAAGGATTCGGGGTAGGGCGGTCAAGGAAGACACGAAAAACAAGGAAGTTTTTCGGTTTGGCTTGTGGTGTTAGGTCTCACACCCCTAACACGATTCGAGGTCGTGTCCCGTAGTTTGTCGAGCTAAAAATCAACACGATAACAAACGCATTAGGTGCAAATCCTAACAAGTGGTATCTATAAAAATACTCCCCCTAGTGATGGGGAAAGGTGCAAGAAGCATGAGTTACAAAGACCAACCGGAAACTATTTCCATTCCAGAGCGTCACGGCACGGCCAAAACCGTTCTTTTTCTTGTCGGTTTGATTATCACGGTTTTGGCGTGGGTGTTCGATTCGGGAAGGATCGCCAACGGGTTTATCGCCCTGTATTGGCTTTTCGTGTGTGGCGTTATTCTGGATTCGTGGCGGAAACCCAAACCGTAAAAACAAGCCCGCAAAATGCTGTTGACTTTTTGGCCCGTTTTGTATACATTTTTCTTGCGTCCGGTTGTGGAACTTCCTGAGTTGTTGTGACGGTCAAACGGAGAGGAAGAGGGCGGGAAAGGGGTTCGATTCCCTTCGGACGCATTCGCCTAAATGGAGATTGTGCGACATGAAGTTGAAAATTTGGGCATTGTTTGCCCTTGCCCTGTTTGGGTGGTTTGCGATGCCGACGCAAACCCAAGCATTTTTCTTTCGGTGTGGCCCCTGTTTTGGTGGCCCTGTTGGGTGTGGCGTTCGGGTTCCTGTTGGTGGATCGGTTTGTGGCCCTGTTGGGGTTCCGGTTCCTGTCCAGAATGGAGCGGGCTACGGGAAAACGACAACCGTTTACCCGAATAGTGGCGGGTGTCTGAACGGCCTTTGTCCGGTTCCCGTGGGTGGCGGTGTCAATCCCCCCCGTATTCCCCCTGTAAACATTCCTGAGCCGAAAGAAACCGCGCCAAAGCCCAAAGAACTCCCCAAGAAAAACCCCCCGAAATCAGAGGAAGAAATTAAACTCGAAGATTTCTATTTGTCGGCTACCCCCAAAGGTCAGACGACAACCCTAAACAAAGGCGATTCTCTTTCTTTGGAAAAAGGGGTTTACGGGGTGCGTATGCTGTTGGAATGGGAAGGCGGGGTTTGGCCCGGCGATGGGAAACATTACCCAAAAGGTTCCTTCAAATATATCAAGGAAGTTGTTCCCGACGTGGCCCCCCAACCCCTTTACCAAACGCAAGGGTTCACCTACCCGTCAACCGGTGTAAATCCGGCGTGGGTGCGATACCCCAATCAAGGGAATTTCCCAACGATCCTCTCCCCCCAACTGTATCGGGTGGGCGGGTGTCCTAATGGGAATTGTCCCCGATAACTGTAATTGATTCGATAAGCCAAAGAGGTTAGAAGGATTCCCTTCTAACCTCTTTTTTTTGTGGGGTGTCTTATGAATGTCGAACAAGCCCAAAACTATTACAGGGATTTGGCGGGGGTTATTAACCCGATCCTAAACGAGATTTTGCCAACCGACGAACAGATAAACGTAACCGATCCGGTCGAACTCGAAGAGTATTTGATTGAGCTTTTCGCTACTTGGTTTTGGCAAACAGCACGGTTCGGGGTCACGGGCGTTTCCCTGTTGCCGGTTACGGAGTTTGAAAAATTAGACACGGTCAACGAGGTTTGTAAATTGGCCCGCAATGCCAAGAAAAAAATACTCAAAGGGGAACCCGAAAAGGCGTTTCGCGCGGTTTTGGATTTGGTCAGTGGAGCGAGTCAACTGTTGTTTTTGTGTGGCTTCCAACCGGTCGAATTGGTGGGTAAACTTCGAGCCTTTGCAGAGGACAACGATAAAGAAACCCGTTTCCATCGGACGCAAGCGCAGATTGAACAAGGGGGGGAAGAATGACGAAAATTTTTCAAATTTCTTCGGGCGGTCGAATTTCATTTTGGGAAACAATCCCCGAAGATTTGATTTTAGAAATCAAGGGATTTTTGCAACGAAAACACGGGGTCGAAAACCTAACCGGTTTGGCTACCCAATCGGTTCCCGTGGGTGATCGGGTTTTGCTGCAATTAACCCTTTCGGGCGCAATCGTGGCCCGCGCCGATTTCAAGAAATTACGCGGTCTTCTTGGGGGGTGGGTGGGCGCGGGTTCGGAGTTTGTGAAATCGATTCGCCGACTCGAAATCAATCAAAGGCGTTATCGGGTGTTGGGTATTTGTCTGGAAGGTGATAAGCCGATTTGGGATTCCTACAAGAAAAAATATACCAAATTCCCGAACCTAAGCAACGGACGCCAACATTTTTTTGTTTCGTTTGGCGGGTTTGGGGATGGGGGTTAGAACCATTTTGAACGGCCTTTCGTGTGGCCACAAGCGTTCGTAACGTGGCGCGGGCTTCGGAGCATTGAACCCGTAGGACGTTGTCAGAACGAAAAATTCGAGCGGGGTAAATTGATGTTTACCCTCAAAAAAACCTTTGAGCCGTTTGAGCGGGATTCCTTCGGGTGAGCCGTGCAAATCGAAATAGCAACGGGTCAGATTCGAGATTTCGGTAAACGTCAACGGCGTATCTCGAATGAGTTCCCAAGCAAACAGAAGTTGTAAGTTGGGAAACTTCGGCTTTGGAGTTTTTCGAGCGGAAACCCGTTTGTCGGTGGGTTCGCCGGTTTTGATAAATTGGCGGTCAGATTTCTTTTTATTCAGTTCCATAATTCACCTATCCCCATTCTAATCGGTAATTTAGGGAAGTCAACTTGATAACGATAGGATTTTTGCGGGCTTTTTTCTGTTGGCTTCTATCCCTGTTTACCCCTACTCCCCTCTCCCCTTACTCTTGTTCGGTGGTTTCGGTGGCATTTTCGGGTAAAACTCCCCGAATCAAATTAACCGCTTTCTGAGCATCGGCACAAATCCGCATAAGGGATTTGGGGTCGGCCTTGAGCATTTTGGCCCAATGTTCAAGGTAGCTAATCGAGTTCCCGAACTTCGGTTGAACCCCCATTTCCAGACAGAGGAAAAGGGCGGCGAGTTCGGCCCGTAGTTCCCCTTCGGCGTAGTTGGCGGTGGTATGGGTTCGTTCCCAACCTAAAAGGCTTTCGGTAGCGTGGGCCATTTCGTGTGCCATTGTCTCGAACCAAGAACCGAAACTATCGAAGTTTTCGAGGGCGGGAATCTCGATAGTGTTGATTCCGTCTTTGATGTAGTGGACGGGCGAGAACCCGAATTTCACTTGAACCCCCAATTCCCGCGCGCGGGCAAGAAGGTCGATTTCCACGGGTTCAGGTCGGGGTGCGGGTGTCGGGAAGTTCGCGGGGTCGGCGGGCGTGGTTTGTGCGAAGTTAAAAACCGGTGTCGATTTCCAGAAGAAATAGGATTTCTTTTCTTCGTCGTTTTCTTCGTCTTTGGTTTTGGTTCCGTAGAACCCGACACGGGCAAGCGATTTTTCACCCTTCTTTACTGAGTAGCCTAACGATTGCCATTGTTTATAGGTTCCCCATTCACCCGTGGCGTAGTTGGCTTTTAGTTGGGCTAAAAGCAACTGGAACACGTTCCAACCGTTGTAGGCTTTCTTCGTCAAGCCGTTGCGGGGTGTTCCGAAATCGGTGTTCCACGTTTTGCGCCAAGGCGCTGTCCCGTTTTCGAGGGCTTCGATTACACTGGAAACAAGTTCGTCTTTGGTTTCGGGCTTTTCGATCTTGGTCTTTTTCGGTTTGGTCAGTGTCGCGGTCATGGTTCAGGTTCCTTTTAGGGGTGTTTCAGTTGTCTTGTATACTTATACTATACTTGGTCATTCGTTATTCGTCAATCCTATTTTGAAAAAATAAGAGAAAAAATTTTTGGGGGTGGGGCGGGGTTAGGCTTTCGGGTTTGTGGCTTGCAAGCAATCTTCCCGAAGAAACATTTCGCTATCCGAAACTTCCCCTTTTGGCCCGATTTCTCGAAGTTTGATAATCGTAGAACCGTCAACGGTTTTCGAGCCTGTCACCATAAAGTGACCGCAAACGATACCCCAAACCTCTTGACCAAAAAAGAACTTGCCACAAGGGAGAACAAAAAGTTTCATCGTAAAAACTCCAATCGGGTTAAAAAAACAGGGTAAAAAATCAAGGTAAAAGTAAAGGGCGAATCCTTTCGATTAGAAAGGAAGGTCGTTGTTTTCAGTGAAGCAAGAGACGTGGTCGATTCCGTCGTCGAGGACGGGGAAGGCTTCGAGGATGGCGATTTCTTCGGCGGTGAGTTCGAGGGTGTTGTTTGCGGTGTTCATGGTCTTAATTCCTTTTTCTAATCTTTGTTAGGGGGTGTTAGTTGTTTTGTATACCTTTAATATACACTTACAAAACAAGAAGTCGATACTAAAATAAAATAATTCCAGAGAATTTTCTTTTTCGGTTTTTGGGGTAGGCGGTTTGGTTTTAGATCGAGCCGTGAACACGGTAGACGATGTGGGTTGTGGGGTTCGCTACGCTATTTTCGTTGATCTTGTTATAATCGCGGGTTTTGACTGGAACCCGAACGATTGAGCAAAAGGCTTTGAGGATGCGAACGGCTTTTTTGGCTTCCTTCTCAGACCAAAGGGTGAGCATGATTTGCGAGCCGTACACGTTGATTTCTTTGGCTTTCAACAAGAGTTCAAGATTAGCTTTAATGGCTTCTTGGGGGTTCTTTTTTTCGGTTGCGGTCAGCATGATTCAGGTTCCTTTCGTTTGGTGTTTTTCAGTTGTTTTGTATACCCTTAATATATACCTTATTTTGAGTTAGTCAATGCCGATTTGAAAAATAAAAGGAAAATTTGAAAAAATAAAAAGGTATTCGAGCGGTGGACGTGGAACTCCGATAGATAACAAGTGGGATACCAAAGAATTTTTGCGCCTTTTGCGCTGTTTCACTTAACCGGTTTTGTCCTATTAGCGATAGGGTGGGGCGGTTTTTGGGTGATATGGTCGAGCCTTTTGTGGGTGGGGGCGCTATTTGTTTTCGGGGTGTCGAAATCGATAGGCGGGCGGGTGGCGGGTTTAGTTCGCCGATTCAAAAGGGGATAACATGAGCACGGGAACGATAATTTTGATTTTGTTGGTGGTTTTCGGGGTCGGGGTGGCCTATTTTTTCGTTGGGCTATCGGTGGCCTTTGTTTCGGTCTTGTATCGGGAACTCGAAGAGGGCGGGCATAAGAAAACGATTTTCGACCGCGGTTTCCGGTTCAATCGTCAAGATATTCTTTTTGGCTTCTTTTGGCCGTTGGTGTTGGCTTTTTTCGGGTTTGCGGGGTGTGTCTGTTGTGTCTGGACGGTTCTACGATTGGAACCGGAAACGGGGGTCGAAAATGGCAAAAAGTAAGGGTAAGAACGAACTCACTAGCGAATCGCTACCCGATAGTATGGTTGAACACTTTTTGAGCCAATAAATCCCGAACGATAGCAAGATGTTTGCATCTCTGGAACTTGTGGAACCCCCGACAAGTACAGCCATCTTCGGAACCTTCGAGGATGGGGTCGGCTACGCAAACAAGATAAGGGCTTTCCAGTTCGCCGGGGATTTCGGGCGCTTCGGTGTAATAGGTCAACACCCGAAACGCTAGTTGGCCGTTAAACCGACTTTCAACGTAAACCGTTTGGCCGATCTTGTCGGGGGTGTCGGGTTTATCCGGTGTGTCGGGTGTGTCGGGGTTCTGGTTTTTGGCCTTCGAGGTCTTCGAGATTTTCGGGGGGCGGGTGGCGGTGGTCATAATTCCCTTTGTGTTGTGTTGGCGATGCCAACGGTTTGTAGATGTTCCAAATATACCTAGACCTACCAGATAAATCAATCTCATAACGCAAAAATTCACAAGAAATCTTTTCGAGATATTTTCCTTTTATTTTTCAAATTAGAGTTGACGAATGACGAGAAACGGTATATAAAAGAAGTATACAAAACACCAACGGAACACCTAAAAGGAACCTGAGCCATGACCGCGACAACCAACAAAGTACCTTTCGACTTCGAGACCGCAGCGAACCGCCAACACTTGCGAAATAGCTACTATACCGTTTGGGTAGTTTCCCCGACCGGAAACCGCCATTACATCGGCTACACCGCCCGTAAGACCGGAACCGGCCTAATCAAGGTTGTTGAGGGTTCGGGATGGGATAAGTTCAAAGAGATTTTCAAAGACCTTCCCGAAGAAATCCGAACCCTTGAAAAGAAAACCAAAGACACCCTTTTCCTCAAAGACGGTTGGAAAGTGACCTTCGGGGGAACCATTCGAGAAGAAAGCGGGAACTAAAATCTTTTGGAATAATTCCAAAATAGTATTGACGAATCAAAAACACAATGTATATTAAAGGTATACAAAACACCAACCAAACAGGGGAACTACCATGACCGCATACACGACAATCAACAAAACCGCAACCGCCCACGTTATCGTCGTTGCCGGTGTTGGTGGTTTTAGTATCTTCGGGTGTAACACCCCCGAAGAAATCGAAGCCCGTATTTTCGAGATGCGGGAATTTAACCGCGAATTATCGGAAAATTTCGCCGAAATCAAGGCCGACCATGCCCGACTCAAGGCCAAAGAAGAGGAAGAAAACGGGGATTGGCGGGCAAAGGCCGACCATCGGGAATGGTTGGAACAGTTGGCCGAAATGGGGCGCTAACATTAACCGCCCGAACGGGCAAAGAGATTTTTATGATTCACTTAGAAAACGCCTTTGACGAAACAAAGTGGAAAACCGGACATATTCGCCGGTGGCGTCTGAGAACTGGTCTACAGGCGTCTTTGCGGTTCGATACTGTCAAGGACGATGTCGGGGTCGATCCCTACGAAATCGCTATCCTAGACGTGGCGGGAAGGCCCATAGAGGGCATTTTTTCGCGTGACGGGGTTCTCGCCAACCTTTTCCTTCTTAACTCGTTTGCCATGCTTTCGGAAATCGGCAAAATAGAAAACCTGTAAATTTCCTTTTATTTTTATTTTACGGTTGACTTTCTTTTCGAGCCGTGTATATTAAAGGTATACAAAACACCAAACGAAAGGACAAGTAAGATGAAAACCGCAACAAAAACTTTGACCCCCGCAGTTCTGACCGGAAACTGTTTCACAGTGAAGGGTGTTAGCTACGTTGTGAATTGCACGAAATTCACCTACGAAGCCGAAGACCTCTTAGTGGTTGACCTGACCAAAGACGACCAAACGACGTATTCGGTTTGCGAAGACCACGACACCCTAACCGGCGAAAAAGTGCGTTCCTGTACCTGTCTTGGTTACAAACACCGCCGAACCTGTAAACACCTTGTGGTGTTGGATATGGTGAAATAAGCCCGAAATCGCCCGCTTACAATAATCTTGCAAAATTGAGTTGACTTTTATTTTGTTTGTTGTATATAATTAGTATACAAAACAACTGAAACACCTGAACAAGGAAACCAAGAGATGAACGTAACAATCAAAGTTTGGACGAAAGTAAGCCCCGCCAACGCAATCGGGGAAGCCTACAACGGAATGTTTGGTTTTGAAATGACTTCTTGGGGTTCGGATTGGTTCGAGTTGACCAACAACAGCGAAGAAGCCAACCAAGACGCCTACGAGGTCGAAAGCGAACTGGATGCCGACGACCGAATCCAAAGTTATGAAACCTACAAATAACCGACCCCGCCCAACCTGAAACCCAAACCCAAAAGGAAATTATGCAAATTTTGAATGCCGCCGGAATCCTTGAAAATGTTCCTCAGTTCTCGATAGGTTCGACTTTGGAGCAAAACGGTAATAGCTACCGAATCCTAGCCGTAGAGCCGACCCCCGAACCGTGGGATTTTGTTTATACGGTTCGGGTATCGTGTGCCGTCGAAACCTACGCCGGTTGGTCTTTCAAATCCCATACGTCCGAATTTACCGAATGGGATTTGGAATATCTCCAAGAACGAGCCGACGAAGAGAACGAGCCGACAGAATCCGAAATCGAAGACCTTCTAAGCGCCGAATAAAGGAACCCTAAACATGAACCCGCAACAGATGCCCCGAAGAATTTCGGTGTCGTTGTTAAAGCAACAAAAAAGGTATCTATCTTGCACGTTGCCAGAAATCGCCAAAAAGCCGAACCCCGCCTATGTAAAACTCAAAAAGGAAATCGAAGAAGCCGAAGCCGAATTGAGCGAGCGGTTGAAGTTCGAGGAATGGGCAGAGGATTATTTTGATGCCCGCGTCAACACCCTACCAACCCGATTCGGGATGGTGATTTTAGACCCGTATACGGTTCTTATTGGGCGCGATACCGAAGGGGAAAAGAAAATTATCGCCATTTCCGACGCATGGGAAGCGTACAAAGAAAAGGGGGATGCCCCCAAACCCGACCCCGCCCCGACGGGTTTGGAGCGAGCCATAACAATCCTACAGGTTCGGATCGCCGAAACCCTCAGACAGTTGGGGTATCAACCCGACACCCGCGCCATCTACACCCCGAACCCTTTCCTTGAACAGACCGTAGACGCCTTGCGTTTGACGGTTGAAGTTTTGCGGGAACATGGTGGCCCCCCGTTCAACACCCCCGAATATGCCCCCGATGCCCGATACAACCCCGCCCCCCATGTTTAGACCGCCCCCATATTAGCCCGTATCTAAACCCCTTCTTTTGAATCTTCCCCCTGAACCTCATAATTTAACAAGTTCCGTTGACTTTTGTTTTCCTATTGTATATTTTTGTATTCCTGAATGGGTTTTGTGTCGAATAATTGGGTAACAAAAACCCGAACCCAATACCCTAACAGGAACCAAAAACATGAAGATTCACAGCGAAGACAAGGATTTTTTGCAGACCAAACGGATTTGCGCGCCGTTGCGAGCCGTTGCCGACTTGGAACTCGACTTTTCAAAAGTTCGAGTTTTCGGATCGTTTCGAGGAAAAAGCGCGATTAGTACGATAGGGACAAGTTTTGCGGGCGCTACGTTGTCGGTTCTGGAAGCCTTGCCCCTACCGGAATCCGTCGAAGATGTGAAAACCGAACTTCGGAGCCTTTAGGTTAGATTTTCGGTTTACGGCCCCGTTTCGCGGGCTTAACGTAGATCGCTTGTTGTTGGCAGAAATTCCAGAGCGTACCGGACGCAAACTCTTCCTTGACCTTTTCCCGAACCCGCGACATAAAAACCGTCCAATCGACGTCCGGATTTTTGCGGTGGATTTCCTTAATCGTCTCGATGTGGTTTTCGAGTTTCAAACTACGAGGTTTTCGGATACACCCACACGACAGACTTTTACCCAATGCGAGCGATTGAGAGCGGACGTAGCGGGTAGTTTTGCCACAGCCCCCGGCCGAAGGATCGCAGAAACAGAGGTATTCAATCACAACCCCCTTTTTCGCGCCGGTTTGTGTCCGGTGAACCATTTTACCGACGTTCCATGTTCCGACAATCTGACCGGTTAGGAAGTTCTTGTAAATGTGTTTATCGGGCAATTTCACCAAATCCTTTCGGGACATAGGTTTTTCTTCCCCCGATGCCACAGAGCGAACGAGGTAAATTTGTTTTTCGCCGTCGATCAGCGACATGACCCGCCATTCGCCAAACCGTTTCCCGACAGCCGACAGGGTTTTGATTTTCGTTTTGCGGATACACCCGCAAGAACGAGAGACCCCATTCAGAAGGTTATTGACCCAAATTTCTTTCTTCGAGCCACAACCCCCGAGCGCCGGATCGCACAAGCAAATATATTTCCGGTTCTGACCTTTCCGATTATCGAGCAGGGACAAAACTTTCCATTTACCGAAAGTTTCCCCAACCAAATTACGACAGACGCGCCCCGTTCGCTTCTTTCGGATAAGGTGTTTTTTAGATTTTGACATTGTATTTACCTTATTTTGACTGAGTTTTTGGCCCCACAGTTTAGGCCAACCAAACTGAAATATACCACGACCTAAACGATTAGTCAACATATTTTGTAAAATATATGGGCTTAGGCTATGGTTTTTTCGGAATGGGAACCGGTGGCCGAATAGTTTTTCGATAAATTTTGGTGTCTCTTTTTGAGTTTGGAGTCGTGGTGAACGATATTTGAGCATGGATCAAATTTTCCGCGATTTGATAGTTGACTTTGCGATTGATTTACACGGCCTTTCCGCGTATGACCCCGCCGTCCGTGTCGGCTTGTGTCTGACCTACCGACGAAAAAAGCATTTGAGAATGGTCTTGGAACGGGGATTTATTCGGTGTTGTATTGATGCCAACAAGAGAGCGGAATTTTTCGACTTTCGGAATTTGTTAAAAATCCGAACCGTTAGCCACGAAACCGGATGGAGCCGACCGACAAGCCGCGAAGTTTCGGACGTGTTGGCATTCGGCCCTAAAACTCTCGAAGGTATCCGATTGGTTCAAATGCTACTCAACGGTATCGATTTGAATTTCTTTGCCCAACAAATTCAACAGACAGTAGCCCCATTCTGGACAGCCAAACCGCAAACGAGCGAACGATGAAACCTTGTGTTTTGTGTGCCAAACTTTACCCCGAAAGAGAGCTTTCTGTAACCAAGCTAATCGGTGTTCTGGTATTTACTTGTCGCCAATGTGACAAGGAAACCCGCGAAAAACTTGGAGCCGAAACCAACCCTATCGAGGATTCCGGTTTTCGCGTGATGAAGCCCGAAATCAAAGGGAAACCTTCTAATTTACCATTGAGGCGCAAATAATGGATTTCCGAAGTGATCTTTCTCTCTTCGCGGTGTTGGCCCTTATCAACAAGGTGAACCCCTACCCGAAATTAGAGTATAAGATAATCGACGATCAAACCATCGAATGCAAGGGAGTTTTCCTTGAACTTTCTAACAATTCTATTATCGTTCGTGTTGTTGAGGATTACGGCCTAGACTCTACCAACCTCTTCCATATCGACGCCCCCGAAGACGTGACCACGGCCCTTGATGCTTTTTTCGACCGGATACCGAACGCAAGCGAGCTTTCCGAGTGGCAGAAAGTTCTTTTCGTGTTTGGTTTGTCTTTGCTAATTTTTGGGGTGGCTTTCCTTGTGATTATCAAATTAGCTACACGGTGAAAATTCATTTGAGTTTTTGGTCGATTTTGACCGAAAACTAAACCAAAGGAAAAACCTATGATTTTGGCCGATTACGAGATTCAAGAAAAGAACATCCTTTCCCCGTTCGTGGAGCAATGCCCGTCGGGTGTTGTCTCTTATGGCTTGACCTCTTCGGGTTATGACATACGCCTTGACAAATTTTTCTTTCGCTACACCAACGGGATTATCGACCCCCATGAAGAAGACCTAGAAAAAATGGGTGAGCGGTTCGAGTGTGATAAGCCTTTCGTGATGGAGCCGGGGGAATGCCTTTTAGCCCTTGCGGTGGAATCGTTCACGATGCCGTCGAACGTGATGGGGATTTGTTTGGGAAAATCGACTTGGGCGCGGTGTTTTGTCGATTGCCTGATGACTCCGATAGAGCCGGGGTTTGTGGGTGATGTGACTCTCGAACTGGTCAACCCAAGCAAACGCCCGATTCGGCTTTACCCCTTTGAAGGGGTTTGTCAAATCGTGTTCATGTATACCAGCCCGCCCCGAATCGACTACGCCCAAAAACAGGGCATCTACCAAAACCAGCGTAAAGTGACCTTGCCGAAAGTTCGCAAAACGCCCCAACTCAAACGTGAAGATTTCACGAAGGTTTAACTATGCTTATCGAAATGGCCCCTCTGGACTCAATTACCCCCTACCACAATAACCCGCGAGTTAATTCGGACGCCGTGGCAAGTGTCGCCCGTTCGATTGAAGAATTTGGGTTTCGCCAACCTATCGTCATCGACCTTGATAGGGTGATTATCGTAGGTCACACCCGCTACCTTGCCGCCAAAAAACTTGGTTTGATAAGGGTTCCTGTAACTATTGCCAACGATCTGAACGAAAACCAAGTTCGAGCCTATCGCATCGCAGATAATCGAGTAGCCGAAAATTCGGAATGGGACGACGCCAAGTTGGAACTGGAACTAGCCGAACTCATGGCCGAAAATTTCGACCTTGAAAGTTTGGGGTTCTCCGAAAAAGAACTAGAAAAACTCATGGCCGATGAGGAACCCGACGACGACCCCCCGACACCTGAGCCGGAACCCGACCCGAAAAGCGGTTTCCAAATTGTGATTTTTCTGGACGATGAAAAACTACAAGCCGAACTTTTGGAAGAGTTCGCGGGACGGGGTTTGTCGTGTCGTGCTATTACCTAATCATCAAACAAGTTATCGTAGGTTATGGGGATAATCCGACCCGTGACCGGATCAAAAAATTCGCCGATTTCTCGAAGGATGCCCCGAAGAGCCACTAAATTTTCGTGCAGGTCAACGGCCCTTTTTAGTTTGGGTTCTTCATCACAAAATTTGAGCGTATTGGAGAAGTTGGCGAAGGTAAATAGTAATTCACAAGCCACAATAATGGCCCCGCGCATTTCGGGGGGGATAGGTATGGGAACATGGGGAATCGCTTTGCTGTTGAGGTAGTGGATGAGTTCGCCGACGATGACGTAACGGGTTTTTGCAAGAAGGATCGTTTTAACCGGAGCGCAGACCCCCGAATAAATTTGCATGTTTTTGGGGGTGTTGTTCTTTGTCAGAATTTGGTAGTTATCCAAATAGAAATAGCCCGCCTTGAGGAAAAAGCCGATAGGGTGGCGTGTGAATTTGTCGTTCCAGTTTTGGAACCCGTGACTGGACATAATGCCCCTTTTACGTTGGTTTCGTGTTGACTTATTTACTCTATCAGAGTATAAAGAGAAAATGAAGATCAAAAACTTTTCTTTGCCGTTTGATATTTTTTGTGCGGTTCAAGAGCCGGACGAAGTTAAACCGGCCCTTGAGAAGTTCCAGAAGGGCAAGTTTCCTTCTTTGGAAGTTGCCAACCTTTTGGAATACCTTGCGGTTTCCGGTTTGCAGGTGGGTAAAGACACCCCCGAAGCCAACATGCGTTTTTTGGCCGAAACCCAGACCCTAAACATAACGCCCCCCCTTCAAATTATTGCCAAAGCGGAACTACTCAACAAACTCGATAAAGGGTTTTTGAATTTTCGGGGTTCGGGATATTGGGGTTTGGAGTTCTCGACATCGTCGTTCCGGTGGTATTACCTTTCTGCCCCGTTGAATGGGTTCGTTTTGTACAATCTCTACCTGATCGAGAGTTGGGATAATGACCCGCCCTATCCCCTGACCTTAGAACAATGCCGCGAACTGATTGATAACCGTTTTGAATTGATAAACAAGGGTTAGAGTATGAAAGAGAGCGAGAGCCTAGCGAAGACCATGACGAATTTGAAAGAATACGTTTTGGAACTGACCGGCCCCGACAAACGTGTTGGGGTGATTCGGTGGGATGGTTTGGACGTGTTTACCCTTCACTATTTGATTGAGGGAAACATAGAAAATCTGATTGAACAAGCGAAGTTCGACGGGATGAATTACCAGCCCGAAGAGTTTTCCTATCGGTTGTTTGATAAAGGGCGCCCCATAATCAAAGGGAAGTTTTCGCCGGTATCCGACACAAACGTCCTTTGTTCGAGCGAGACCCAAATCCACAAATGGGACGGTTTGGAGTGTTGGAAAATGGGGACGGAAACCACGGGCAAAAAGGTTTGCGTTCATTGTGGCGTGGTTCAAAAAACCGTCCTGAGCCTGACCGGTCACACCGTCGAATATGTAACGGAGCCAAGCGAGCCGAAATGAATCCCCGACCTACACCCTTTACAGTTGGCAAACCTACCAATCCTCAGAATACGATTAACCTTGACTAATTGCACGGTTGAGGTATAATTTACATTGAGGTTATACCATGCTACCCAGATTATCCACAATATCGCTTATTTTCAAAGGGGTGTCGCCCGCCCACAAAACGGCCCTGACAACCGCCCGCCATATCGTAGGATCGTGGTGTTTGATGCGAGACCTGACGCCGGTTCAAGCTACGACGACACTACAAACCTTTTGGCAGACGTTCAACGGTGGGGTGGTGGAAGCGGTGGCCGAATTGGTAAAGCAGACGGTCGGTATTTTGTATTTGGAAGAGTTGGCACACCCCGAAGCCATCGGCCAAAAGATCGATGGGGAGCCCGAAGGTTTGATAGACCTTTGCAGGGGTGCAAGTGTTATAGCGTGTTCGATTGCCGGATTGCACGAACCCGACCCCGAAACCGAAGCCGTTATTTTGGAGTGGTGGACAGGTTTTTGCAAATACTCGAAAGACAAGATTTCAAAAACGTGGAACAAGGAATCGGGTACGGTATCCGAACAGCGACTTTTGCCGTATATTGTCGAGAATGTTAGACGATATGGCCGAAGCAAAACCAAACTTCAGCGCAAAATGGATACGATTTCTAATCGAGCCTTACGCCGACAAATCAAGAAGTAACTAAACCAGATTTCAAGGAAGAACAGATGGCAAAAAAGGGTATAGACCTTTCGGACGGTATCGTTTTGCGAGAAGGTAAAAAGAACGGGTTTCAGGTTTACGAGGTAACGATCCCCCCGCAGCGATTGGGCAAACTCTTCGAGGATTACGACCGCCTGAATCGATCCATTCAAGAGAACTACGGCCTTTTGGAAACATGGGGTTCGGGGTATCTCGAAGGCCCAAACCTCAACCAACTTCGAGCCTTTGGGGTAACGCAAGCCGACCTTGAGAAGATTTTTCACTTGGGGGGTTTGGTAGTCGAGAGGTACGCCGTAGCGAGAGAAAGCGGGCATATTTCCATTGTGCGGACGTTCCTGTTGCCGAACAAAGAACTTTTTTCGGTGGCCTTGCAAAACAACAACCTTTTTTCGTGGTTCCCTCTGGACGCCGTGGAACTGTTTAACGACGCGCCGGACGTGATTAGCTACGGGAAACCCATACCCAAATTTATACCGACCCAATTCGGTAGCCTACATACCCACAACCCGAACGCCCGAATCGTCAACGAATTGACCTATCAAAGGTTTCCGATTGAGACCGAAGGCTATTTGGGGGGGTATCGGGCAGACTATTTTGCCAAAGAAAACTATTTCGCCTTGAACTTTCATGTAAGCAAAACCAACGCCGAAGGTATCAAATCTGACCTTTTGGAGTCTTTGGATTATTTCGATTCGACGAATCAACACCGAAGCGAGAAGCCCCCGAAGTTCCTACACCTAAACGAGTTCTTTCCGGCCTTTACCGAATCGATTCAAAAGCGGATTGCCGACCTCAAAGACCAGCGCCGTAAATGTGAGGAAGAACTTCGGGAAGCCAACGAGCAAGCCAAGCAATTTATCTATGAGTTTGCCAAGCGTGGTTTCGATTTCCCCGAAGCCGAAGCCGTAAAAAAAGAAGGCTAGGGGATTCCCTAGCCTTCTTGGATCATTTCGAGCCGATCAACTTAGCGCCCGCCGATCACAGCCCCAACGACGTTACCGACCGTTCGGAAACCCGCCCCCAAGATGCCGACGACACCGGAACCCGCGAATTGGTTCCGTTGCACAGCGACCCGTTGGATAACTTGACGTTGGACAACTTGTTGTTGAATGACCGGTTGAGCGTAAACCTGATGTTGCACAACGACCCGTTGAATTACTTGTTGTTGGTAGACCGGTTGAGCCACGACCCGTTGCACAATTTGAGGTTGAACGTAGACCGGTTGAACGTAGGTTTGCACTTGGGGAGCTACAACCGCTTGAGGTTGGTAACAAGAACCGGTGATAGCCTGAGTGAACGCCGGTTGAGCGTAGGATTGGGTAATAGCAGGAGTGACGACCGTTTGGCAATCCCCCGCGTAGGTGGGAACGACGCCCACACCCAAAGCCACTAAAACCAAAGCTAAAGAAAATCGCATGGATACACCCCTTGAGGGTAAAAATTTGAGGCGAATAACATACTCTTTTTACTGTTTCGAGAGCGGAACTTGTGACCGGTAACGCCGGAAAATCGATGTTGAGGATGGGGGAAGGTATCGCAGGCAGAAAAATCGGCCTAAAACTAACTTACTTGATGGTTTTGGTGAGGAATGAGAAGAGTAAAAAACCGTGAGAGGGTGCAGATAACCCCTCCCACGGTGTTCCTTCTCACACGAACGGATTTAGTTTAACCCCTGAACAGTTTGAGTCAAGATTTTTTCGGGTACATTGTCTAAAAGTTGTCTAAAATTCGGGATCAACTGAGCCTTTAGACAACCCGCAAAATTTAGGAATAACATGGAAATTGAAGTTTATCGAAAAATCCTTGAAGAACTGGAAACGATTTACCCAGAGGTTCCAAGCCGTGGAAATTGGCACACAGGAAGGGAACCGGAACTATTCCACAGTTTTGAATTGAACCTCAAAGTTTTGATTCATCGACTAAAAAAATCCCATTGGAAGCCCCCCCACAAACAGGAAGCCAGCGAACTACGAGCAAGAGCAAAAAGACTAGAGGAACGATTCGAGACCGAAAAGAACCAGTAAGGAAGTTTTTATCAAATTCCTAGAATTATTTCAAATTACTGTTGACGTTCACGAATAACATAGTATAGTAAAAGCATACAAGACACCAAACAAACCCCCTTTCGGGGGAAAGGAAAAGTAAGATGAACGGTTTCCAAATCAATCAAGTGGTTTTCGGGGTTCGAGCCGGTAAGTTTATCGTGGTGGGTTTTCGTTCTATCGGTGGCGAGCCGATGGTAACGGTTCGAGAAGTGAACCCCGACGGTTCGTTGGGACGGGGTGAAATGCAAATGCCCCCCGCAAGTCTTCGAGCCTAAACCCGAAGAGATTCGCCCCTTACTGAACACTAACAAAGAAAGAACATGAAACTTGCAGAATATCGAAAAATCCTTGAAGAACTCGAAGCGATTTACCCAGAGGTTCCGACCCGAAAAGGGAATTGGCTTGCCGGACGGGAACCGGAGCCGTTCCGAAGTTTTAATATAAAACTGATTGTTTTGATTCACGAACTTACAACGGCCCTTTGGCAACCCCCTTACAGACAGGAAGCCCGCGAACTACGGGCAAGAGCCGAACGACTAGAGGAACGGTTTCAGACCGAAAAGAATTAGCATGATATACCTAATTGAACACGGCCCGACCCAATACACCCAGACCGCCAACAGTGTCAACGATTGTTTGAATCGGGTGTTTGGCGATTCGACGCCCGAAGGAATCCAACGATTTTTTGACGCCCGCGCCGGTGTTAAGCCCGCTTCCTTGTCGGTTTCGGTGATGAGCGGACAAGAAGCCAAACCCGTTTTGAAACTTTACTTCTAAGGTGAACTATGAGCGCGAAAATGGAAAAAGAATTGATGCGGAAGATTTGGTTTGACGCATGGACAAGGCTTGACACCCAAGAGACGCAAGACTATTCGAGCGAACTTTGCCAACAGTTTGCGGACATGATGGGGTTAGGTGCGGTTAAAAACGGTTTGGTTTACAGTGGTGGAACTTTGCTTGTCAGAACCGAAAAGGGTGGTTTTGGTATCGTTTCGGTGTTTCGACGGACGTTTTCGTTTTTCGTTATTGAACGGGACGAAGCCGTCGAGATGAGCGACAGCGAGCGGGAAGAAAGGTTTTACGACTTCCAAAACTTGTCGGGAACGCATTGGCCCGAAATGGGCAGGGGGTGGAAATGCAATTTCTGAAAGATAATGTTGACTTCTGTTTTGCTTGCGATATATCATAGGTATGAAAAATACCGAATTTAAGGGGAGCGGTTTACGATGATTTGCACGATTCAGGTAAAGCAACCCCAACGGAATATGCGGTTTGTCCTTTTGGCTTATCGGGGAATTTTCGGGTGGCAGGTTGAACGGGAAACCCCCCATTCTTTTCGGATGGGACGCAACGAAAAGACGTGCGAGACCCCGCAAGAAGTGGAGCGAGTTTGCGAAGAACTCCGTAAGGTTCTCGATTCGGACGCGCGGATCGAATCCTTTAATTTTCAATCGCGCGATACTCTGGAAGAATTGACGTGAAAAAGTTCAATGTGATTTGTGCATTCTTCAACCTGATTTGTTTGGGGGTGGTGTTCTGGAACTTTACCGAAATTCGAGCGAAGAACGAAATTCTTCGAGCGAACAACGCCAAAATTCAACAGAATTTCGAGCTTATCGACAGTAACCAACAAACCATAAACGAAAACAACGCCAGAATACAACGAAACTTCGAGCGAGTACGACAAAGACTTGAAGAAATGGAGCGACGAAAGGATGATTGATGAATGTTATTTACGGGTGGCGAGTTTGAGCGAATGCAAACGCTACCGGTACGCCGGTTCTTGGTTCATCGGTGTTACCAGTGGTTTGATTTTGAATCGGTTTTGTGTCTGAAAGACGGTATTGATTGGGTGGTTATTGAACCAGAATTGCCCAATGCGCGCCCCATGAATCCGAATTGGGTTCGGGATGTAATTAGCGCGTGCAAGCGGTGGCAGATACCCGTTTTCTTTCGAGGGTGGGGGGATTTGTTACCCGCGATACAATACCGACCCAAAAACGATATAGCCCCTTTTTCGGAATGGACAGTAACCCGCAGCGATGGGCAACCGATGCGAGTGGGAGCAATCCCCGATCTCCGAAATTATGTTATTGTGATGCGAGAAGATAGCGGACGAAAACTAAACGGGAACGAGTACCTTGAAACACCTAATTAAGCATATCGTAACGACGCCGACCGAAAACGGAGAGGCGAACGATTTTTTCTTTGAAGATGGTTTCATTGTAAATTTAGTACCTTATGACCAAATCTTTTTGGTGCAACTTTGCATAGACCGCCGAAACCCCGCCGTCAACCAAGACCCCCGACTACCCGAACGATTTCGGTTGAATTTTCGGAACGAATCGGTTTTGGCATGGTCACAACCGCCCGAAGTCAGTGTAGGGTGGATTACCTATATTTCTCGAATTGTGGTTTCGATTGATTGGGTAGATAGACAGGGGAACGGAACAAAGGAAATCGGCGAGCGTTTACGCCGTGAATACTTTCCAAGCTATTGTTAGGGGAATTTATGGCAATCGATCCAGACCGGTTTAGACCGCCGATTTTCCCAATTCCGACCGGTTGGGAGCCGGTGGGGACAATCTTTCTTGAACGATTCATAGCCCACGCCGTAGAAGTAAATCAGATATTGGAAAGGACAGTGGAAGCCATACGTTTGTCAGTGGAAGCCACGATCCAGAGGCTAGAAAGCCTAACCCCGCCCCCTGTTGCGCCCGTGTTACCGATGCTTGATTTTGTGGAAATGAACCCGCGCCGGTATCGATACTATTGTGAGAGTGAAAACGAATGATTTTTTTGTATTCGGTTGAAGGTCTTGCCGGATTTCACAAACTCGAAACCGACCGGTTTGAGGATTATCCGACTTCGGAAAGCCCGCTTGAGGTTTTGAAACAAGCCTTTGAGGAAATCGTTAAAGGGGTGGTTAATGCGAGATACCCGCACACCCTTTTCTTTTTTGAAGATCGCACAAACATAATTACCCTTTACGGAGCCTATGCCGAAGGAACCGTCGGGAAAGCCTTTGTTGACGAAAAGGTTGATCCTATTATGGGGAAAATTTGGAGCCTTAAACGGATCGAAGTTCCAAAGGTTTACGAACTATGAAAGTATTCTATCAGTTGGACGACGGGGGTATCGAGTCTTTTGAGACCGATTGCAACGCCTACAAGAAGCCTTATAATCTTCGCAAACTCGAAGACCTGATTCAGGATATTGCGGAGCATGTGAACAATACCGACTTTGAAGCGTTCCGAGAGGGTAGTGAAAGCGTTATTGAAATCTTTGCCCCCGATTGGGACAGGGAAGAACATACGGGAACCGTGATAGTAAAAGCCACAGTAAACTTGAGTTTCTACCCTGTTTTGTCGGTTGACCTTTGCGAGCCGGACGCCCCCGAAGAAGACGAAGACCCAGAGGAAGAGGACGAAGATGATTGAGTTCCTATACCAACGCCGAATGCAAGCCGTTCTTGGGGAAATCATCTTAGGCCCAGACGATGTAGATTTGAACCCGTTTGATATTCGGGACAATGAGGAGCGGGTAAAATGTTAGAATATCTTAGAAGGGCATTAGATACAGCCCGCCAAGATTACAGCGATTTCGTTGACCCTGATAATAGGGAATACTTCCCAACTGGAATTTGGGACGAAGATTTGCAGGATTTGGCCCCAATGATTGAAAAATGGATTGGCGACTTTGTCGAGCATGTGAAAATATACGCCAACACAATACAATTAACAACCGACCGTAACCGTTATTACAGCCATAATAATTACATGGTGGTAATTTACCTAAACACTCACTTTGAAGATTTGGGGGTGACTTTGAGGTTTTCGGGATGCGTCAAAGACCGTAATGAAACACGGGGATTTGAATTGAATACTGATGAGAGTTGGCAAGCCTTTCGGGAAGCGTGCAAGCGAGTTATACATGAAAGAGAAGTTTCAAATCATCTTTGAGGAAACGGGTGAAATCGGCCCCCTTCATAGTTTGCATGTGCTCTTTTACCGGTGGGGGTTCGGCCCCATTTGGCAGACCGGTGGCCCTAAATATCATTTTGAAAGGTCTTTTGATTTCGGGGGACGGTTAGACCGCAAAGGGCTACGGTTGGCCTTGCGAGAGTATTACCCGAACTCAATTTTTGAGCTTGATAAAGTGCCGGTTTGTGATATTCGGGCAGGCGCTTCGATTTACTTTGAGGGGTACAACCTACTATGACCGGCGAGCAAAAAGACCTTTGGACAATGCGGGCAACCATTCAGAAGATGGGGTGGAAAAAGTTCATGGGACATATTGCGGGAATTATGGCCGAACAAGCCGACCGCGTTCCCCGCGATGGCAAACAGGACAAAGCCCTTTTTCATTTGAGTACGATTTTGCATTCCCCGCCGATGGTGGAACTGTTTGGCGATTGCGGGTATTTCGATTATCGGAAAATGATGGGATGGGTTCCCGACGATTTCAAACAGACCCTAGAGGATAACCCGCCCCCTGAAACACCCGCGAACGTATCCTAAAAAATAATTTTCTTGTTGACTTATTTGGAATGGCGCGTATAGTTAGTGTGTCGGGTGAGTTTCCATTTCTAGCGGTTGGGTTCATCTCACCTTTTAGGTTTGGTTGTTTTGTAGACTCTCACCCGACTTTTTTAATCATTAAGGTTTGAGACCGTTAGGTCTTAAAAACCCAACTCAGCCGAAGAGGTGGCACTCAACGGGCAAAACTGAGTTGGTTTTTTTATTAAGTTTTACGATGAAATTTTTTTTACCCAGAACGACGGACATTTTGCAGGGTTTGCGCCCGCGAATCAGACGAGCGCAAGCCGAAATAATGGGTTTGGAATCGCCTTTTGCCGTGGATAGAGAGGCGAAAGAGGTTTTAGACACGGTTTCGGGGTTTGCTGAATGGTTTGATTCGGGCTATTTTCAAGAGCATTTTACGGGGATGGTCGAAAACCCGTTCGATTGGGCGCGGTGGTCGATCCTTCGGGACGAGATGATGGAACGGGGGAACGAGGTTGGCGCGGTGGCCCTGAATTTCATTTGGCATGATTGGAAAGACCCCCGAAATTACCTAGACTTTACCGACAGAATCGTTTTTCGGTACAGTTGTTTCTTTTCGGCCCGTGCGACGGCCAACGCCGAAGAGATGCGGGAAACCATACACCTATTAGAATGGCGCGAGCAGTTTTTTGAAGCCTTCTTATTTGCCTATTACCAAGTTCTGAACTTACAACTTGAGCTAACCGAGTTGGAAAAATATCAAACCCGTATGTTCGCCGATCATTTCGATTTGTGGTTAAAAAATATCGATTTTGCGACCGCAAACCTTTTGCATTTTCGGGGGTTCGACGGGTTCGACGGGAAGAGTTTTTGAGTTTGCCCTTTCCTCTCATATCGGTTTGTGAGATAAAATCATTGTTTACCTTCTTTTGGGAGAAATGAAAGTGACTTTGTCCAAGAAGAAAATACGCATTACCAGCCATGCCCTTGACCGGTGGTTTGAACGGTGTTCCCGAAAAGATCAACCCGACCCCTTTGAATTACTTCAAGCCGTGCAACAATCTCGATTTGTCAAGAAAAAAGAGCCTTTGCCGAAATATCATTTTCGGATGCCCTACACAACCTACTCGATTTACAACGGGATTTTGTTTATCCTTCAAAGCCTGAGCCACGAGGTTTTTAAGGTTTACCCTATCGACAACTGAGAAAGATTTTTCAGAATTGTTTCTTTTTGGTATTGACTTGCGTTTTGGATAGTATATATTAAGGGTATACAAAACAACTGAAAGGAACCAAGCCATGACAAACTACACGATTAACATTCTCGGTCGAATCTCTGAAACAGAAGAGTTTGACGTTGCGAAGTGTTGGGTTAAACAAAGATTCCCGAACGCGGTTTTCGGGGAATGGGAATCGATCAAAGGGGATGACGCATTCCTGAGCCGAAAACGGTTGTTGGTGTGGAAGAACCAAGAAGAAGCCCTAAACGACGACGGATCGAACGCCGTAGCCGAAATTTGCGAAACGGTTTGTTAGTCTGGATAGGTGGCCCGCAAGGGCAGGGGTTCAATTCCCCAACAGATTTTTCTTTAACTTCTTGAGGGAATTAACATGGCCGAACGGGAATCGATTGGTTGTCAGGGTGATTTGCGAATCGTGGTAATAAACCGACGGGTAGACCGTTGGGGGGTGGTTCGCTACGAAGTGTTCTTGAATCGCCGATTGGACGGACGGATGAGCGTTTACAGGGTGTTCAAGAGCGACGGCCCAAACGACGAAACCGCAACCTACTGGAAAGCCTTTTCCTACGCTTGCGAGCAAGAGCGCAAGGCCCGCAAGGTGGCCGAAGAACTCGAAGCCGAAGAGGAAGCCAAGCGTAAGGAAAGCCTACAACGGTTGGCAATCGAAAAGAAATTGTGTGAGGTTATGGAAAAGTTGGGGAACCGCTTAGAGAAGTGGAGCGACAACCTAATCCCGAAGCCCGCCCTAACGAGCGAGAGCCAAGCCGAAATAGCAAGCCTTCGGTTCTCCCATGATTCACAGGATTACGACATTCGAGCGGGCAAACAACTGTATCGGGTGCGACTCTACCCGTTTGGCGGACATCCCGAAGTGGCGAAAATCGAAAAGGCGAAAAGCTAAAATGTTGAATTTGTTGCGGGCAATGCTTACGGAAAGGCAAATAATTATCCCAGAGCAAAGCCTAATTCGATTGGTTCGGTTTATCGAAACGTACTTGTTCGATTTGTTCGATATTGTTGACATTGAACGGACAGGGGGAACCCGTTGGCATTTTTCCTTCTTGAAGATCAACCAAAGAACGGGGAACCCCCGACGCCGTTTTTATATTCATATCAACCAATACCGTACTCTGAACAACGAACTTTTCTTATCACGATTGAGCGTAGACGGATTGCAAGGGGAACTTATCGAGTTCGCCGGAACTCTGACAATCAGACAACAAAACCCAAACGAATCCCAAATTATAAAATCCGACTTGCGAACGGACGAGGGGTGGCAACAGTTTCGGGCAATCATTCAAGGGCGAAGCCGATTCTTTCGGGGAAATGCCTAGAAAAAAAATCTGATTTATTTTGCAAAGTGGTGTTGACTTTCTGTTTTGAAAGTGTATATTATAAGTATGAATGAAGCGGGGGCGGTGACGGTGACGGGGTTTGAGTTGAGGTAGTATCTTCGCAAGAGTCCGGTTCGCATCAAACTAAAGTGATGAAGCCCTTCGGGGTGAGGTATCGACGGTAGCATGTAACGACGGTGAGCAAGCCAAACGCCAAGAGACAAGAGAACCCGGCCCGAACCAAACCGCTAAATTCAAACTTGAGAGTTTCGGGGGTAAAGTGTGAGGTTTGTCTTTACCGGTAAGACAAGCCAAGAGAACTCCCCCCGAACTCTTTTTTCTAACTTTTTTCGCCTAACAAATGAGGGTATACGATGTTAGTTGAATTTGGGATTTTCAACGACGAGGGAATGACGGACGGCCCGTTCTGCTCGAAGACCGAAGCCGAAGAGTTTTATAACGAGCGTTACACGGACGAAGACGATTGCCGTGTTGAGAAGGTGGAGCCAGAGGACGGGGAAGAGGACGAAGAAGACGATTGGGATATTGGAGACGGGGAAGAGGACGAAGAAGACGATTGGGATATTGGAGACGACGAAAACACCGAAGACGATGACGAAGAATAGTAGTTTACTTTTTCGCCGGTGGCAGGTCTTTCACCCATTCGGCCATCAAATTAAATTGTTCTTGTGTGAGTTTGTCGCCTTTTTTCGGCATACGCCCAATACTAACCGAATGGAAGGATTCGAGCCGGTCGAATTTCGAGACTTTGGAAGCGTCGGTTAGGTTGGGCTTTTCGCCGTTTTTATCGTGGCAAGATACACAACGAGCATCTAAAAGAAGTTGGATAGCCGACCGCCCCTTGAGGGATTCTTTGGGGATAACGTCGGGGATGGACGGGACGTTGGGAACCGGTGGCAGAGGATTGTGGTTAGTTGGTGGGGTGGGAGCCGGTGGGTTAGCCGGTGGCACTTGTTTGGAAGCCTCAATCATGTTGTAGAGTTCACGGGCAATGGCCTTTGCCATTTCTGCCTGTCTGTATTCGTCGCCGATCCCCGCGTAAAATTGGGGTGCGACTTGCAAAGCGTAAGCCTTTGGCAGGATTACGGTTTCATACCCGTAAGATTGGGTGTAGGTCGGGGTGTACGTCTGGACATAAGAGGGAGCCACAACCCGCCGACAATCCGCAGCGTAGAGGGTGGCCGAACTTGCCAAGAGCACAAGGCCCGTAAGAGCAAAAAAACGTGCGAATTTCATAGGGGGAATCCTATCTTTGTTAGGTGGTGTATTGGGTAAATATCGGCCTTATTTTACCTAGTCTGGTTATTTTTTGGTGGTGGGTGGTGGTTTTGCTTTCTTTTGCCGTCGGATAAATTCGTCAATTTCGTTATCTGTCAGATATTCGGCACTAAGGAGCAAGATTTTGGCCTTGTGTTCGGCACTAAGTTTTTCGAGTTGTTTCATTGCATCGTCGCGCAAAAGTTCTTTGGCAAACTCTTTGATTTGTTCGGTGTTTCGAGAGTTAATATCGATAATCAAGCCCGTTTGGAACGCCAAGCCTTTCGGCCCTAATTCGGCCCATCCGTCCCGATTCACCAATTCACCAACAGCCAGCCGATTCAGTTGGGGGGATACCGGACGGGTTTTCAGGATCAAGAATTTCAGTAGGTCGGGGGAGATTCCGAAATCTCTGGAACCCGTTTCGAGCGTGACCCCCAAATCGTAAGTATCTCGAAAATACTTGAGGTTTTCAATGAGCCTTTTTGCATCCCATGAAACGGCTTTCCCCCCGATAATTTCCGTAGTCGTCTCTTCCAAAAATTCTTTGTACGGTTGTTGCCAGATTTTGACCGATTTTTCCCAAGACAAATAAAACTCTTCCACCTGTTTATCGGTGGCCCGTTCCCCCGAAGTCAGGATAACCCCCGCTTTCAACGTGGCCCGAATTTGTTCGTTGAAGGGGATAAAGCCCCCGTTTGGTAGGTGGCAGATGATACAAGACATGTGGGTACGAACGTCTTTGTATTTGTCGTAGGCGTCGGTAACTTGAGCGAGAGTAGAAGGAGCGAGTTCGACCCGTTTGTCGTTACCATCACACAAGAGGCCCGCTTGCGCGCCGTTAGGGAGTTGGGCAAGGATTTCGGAGCCGTCGGCCTTGACTTTGCCTAAAGCGATTTGGCCGAAGTTCTCCAAGTGGTTCCGATCCCCTTCGGATTTGTTCACGTCGAAAGTTCGGGTAACAACCCCCCCAAGCCGTGACGGGGAGATACGGACGGCCCTATCGTTCATGGCGACGAACGAGCCTTTATTTGGATCGGTCAATTTGCCTAAGCCGATCCCCCCGACGCGTGGATCGAAGCCCAAAGTTTTGATAAAGTCTTTATCGATTTCGGCCCCCCACCTTTTCTCGAAGTCGGCCCCCGTTTCGGGAAAGTTCTTGTTTCCGCCTTTGCCTTTGTCGGCGACGGGGAACGGGTTTGAGGGTGAAACCGGTTCGATAACCTCTTTGATTTCTTTGTTGTATTTGAAAGCCCCTTTGGGGTAGTTGATGCCATCCCCCGGCCAAACGCCCCCTTCCCAATCGGTGGGAACTTTGCGGATAACCGTTTTCGGAGCGGGCAGAGGTTCGGCCCCTGAAACGGGGATAACGATAACGCCGTCGGGGTGTCTCTCTTGAGCGTAGAGAAGATCGTAGTAAGTTTGAACTCGGTTCGACTCGATGGAATCCCGAAAGAATTGCCATGCCCCCAAAACCGTAACCGCGGCGAGCGTGTCGGGGTTTTGTCGGATTCCCGCGCTACGTCGAAGGAACTCGGTTTCCCTATGTGGAATCCACGGTTCCCGAAAAATGTAGTCCCGATTCCCGACAACTTCCCAAGCCGTCCGCGTCCAGTTGACCGCGTCCCGAATATCGATTTTGAGAATCAAACCGTTTTCTAATAGTTGACCTTTGACGATTCGGCGACTTCCCGACATATGGTTGAGCCAGAAACGAAACAGGGTGTTAAAGTCCCGACGGTCGTCGGGCAAAATCATGTGATAAGAAAAATACCGTTGAAAAGGAACGTCTTCGGGTGGGGAAAGGGCAATATCACGGGCAACCATGCCGATAATTTGAGCGGGTGTTGTTCGCGCGGTTGGGTTCTTGTCAATTTTGACAATGGGAGCGGGTGGCCCCATCGGAGCCGGTGGCCCTTTCGCCGGTGGCGCGCCCAAAGCAAAACCTAGAAACAAGTATGAAATCATTGAAATACCCTTTCAGAAAATTTCGGCATTTGCCGTGCAATACTTGCGAAAATGGAACCGGTGAGAAAAAACCTAAAAAATTGTCTTTTTCGCGTTGACTTATAAAGTGAGTAGCCCTAATATGACATTGTCAAAACCGAAAGGTTCCCCCGTCTGGTACTGAGTGGGCGACGGTCACAGACGGGGGTTTTTTATTCCAGTTCCATTTCCCAAATTCAAATTTCATCCTACATTTTTCATCCTACCAAGTGGGAAAATCAAGTGTTTGCCGAAACCGTTCTTTTCTCAAAAAACTATCTTGTTGCAGTTGGTTTTTGCCGAATGTTGTAAATGTGCTGAATGTTTTTCGTGATAATTTGCGTAAACCTTATATGCGTGAAATGACAAGAAGGAACTTCGGTACATTGTTTTTATGGCCTATTTTCGGCCTAGCCCATATTTGAGGGGAAAATATGCCGAATCCAAAACCACAAGCGTCGGTCGAAAACTTCACGATTCCTGAACCGCCCGCATTCGATCCCAAAGAAACCGGTTGGGGGTGGGTGTCGAAATATACGCACTGGTTGGCGATTGCTATTGGTTTGATTGCGTTTTCGTCGTTGGGTTCGTTCATTGCGACGAAGTACGGAACACCCGTTCCGAAAGTCGAACAGGTTCCCGCCCCGGCCCCCGCGCCCGAACAAACAGAAGACCAAAAAATCTTGAACGTCTCGGATACGATTTATTTTTGCGGGACAAACTCTAAATTCGCTGAGGGTATCCAGACCGCGAAGTGGCCCCAAAAGAAAATTAACTGGACAATCGACGTTTCTCAATATCAAGGGAAACTAACCCCCCAACAGATCATCACGGCCTTCGATGTGGCGTGGCAATCGTGGAGCCGGTGGGTAGATATTGAGCCGGTGTTTATCGGGTTTTGGGAGAACAAAAACGGTCAACAGTCCTACAACTCGAACAACCAACAATCGAACGTATTAAGCCAGTTCGGGGACATTACCCGCGAAGACGGTTCTTTGGACGGTCGGGGTAACGTGTTGGCGTGGTCGATGTTGGCCGACGGGACACTGAAGCAAAAAATCCAGAGGTATGATAGGCCCGAATCGTGGGCAATTTCTGAGGAAGCCCCTTCTTCGATTATTGACCTTGTGCGAGTGGCGGCCCACGAAATCGGCCACGTTTTAGGGTTAGAACACGATGCAACGGGAACGGGTTCTTTGATGGAGCCGATTTATAGCCGAAAGGTACGGTTCCCCACAGAGCGAGATGCGGCGCGATTGGTGCAAATGGGATACCCCCGAAAACCGGATAACGGGGGAACGCCCGCGCCGGTCATTATCACGGTTCCCTCTTCGGTGAAAGTCGATGACCTGATAAAAGCCCTTCGAGATGCCGGTTACACGGTGGAACTCAAAAAGTAAATTTGAGGGGGTGATATGGAACGCCGTCAGGGTGTCGTTATCGAGGAAAAACCCCTTCGGGTGGAATGGGAAGACGGGGAACGCGAAACCCTGAAGCCTTCTTTGTTCGATGACCCTCTGGTGGCAGGGGAACGGTTTTGGGTGGTCGGGGTATGGGGGAATGTGGGTTTGGTTCGGGTGGTGGATTACGGTCTGGACGGGTACAGAGCCGACAACCCCCACCAAGTTTGGCCCGAAATCGACATAGGATAATTTTTGACCATGTTGAACACCTTAGAACACGTCACGAACACCCATAGAGCAAAAAGGTTTTACGAAGTATCATTTTTATTTTTGACTCCACACCCATTGAACACGTTGGGATTAAATAAAATTAGGCATAGCTAAGTTAATAATCAAATTCTTTTTTGATAGTTTTACGAAGTATCATTTTCGTTTTACCCGCGAACACCTTCGAGACACCGCAAAGATTAAAAGGGATTCCCTTTCTCATAACTAAGATAAGACAGTTTTATAACTTTCTCATAATTACGTTACAATTAACACCTATGGAACACTTCAAAAACACCGTAAAAACAAGGGTATTTTGATATTACTCAAATAAAGACAAAAGTATCACAAAGATTTCATAGCCCTCTCTCATAAATTATCAAAGTTGCACAACCAAATTATTAAAGGTTTTACCAAGTATCATTATTTTATTCCATATATCACCCTTTTGATTATGTATCTTTACTCAATGATTACCCTTTTGATAATCTTTCGATTCTTTTTGATTACCAAAAACATGATCTTTCAACACCTATCTATTACTCAAAAGATGAACATTCAACACCAATTCTTTACCTTCAACATAAGGTATCTAAGGTAAGAACACCGAAAGAACACCGAAGGGAGAAAAAGCCGATAACGCCATATTCCCCCGACAAGTGAACCCCTTGAGGGGAGTTTGTGGGCATCTTGTGGAACTTTTGTGGGTGTCTGGTGGTGGGTGAGCCGATGGTAATGGTATGGGAAATTTACTAGCGCTTTTCTTGGTTGGTCATTTCGTGGGGGACTACATTCTCCAAAATGACTATTTGGCAGTAAACAAAAAGAAAAGTTCTTTCGCGTGTGCAATTCATTGTGCGATTTGGACGGTATGCGTGTTGGGGTTAGGGCAGGTCTGGAACGTGTTCACGGTCGGACAAATCGGTTGGCTTGCCCTCTGGTTGTTTGGAACGCATTTCCTTATTGACCGGTGGGGGTTCATCCGTTGGTGGATGCGCCAAGCCGGTCAGGAAGGTTTTGCCGTGAATCTTGCGCCGTGGTCGATTATTATGGTTGATAATACCTTCCACGTCGTAACCCTTTACCTTGCGGTGTGTGTGTGAATACCCATTTGATAGAATACCTTTCTCTCGACGAACTCAAACCCTACCACAATAACCCGCGCGATAATGAAGACGGGGTTCCAGAGTTGGCCCGTATGATTCAGGAATACGGGTTCACAACTCCGATTTTGGCCGATGGTGAGCGGGTGATAATTGCAGGCCATACCCGTTACCTTGCGGCCCGTCGTCTGCAAATGAAATCGGTTCCGGTGATAATCTTGAACCTTCCCCCGGAGAAAGCCAAAGCGTACCGAATCGCCGATAACAAGGTTTCGGAGTTCTCGACGTGGAACACCGAAAAATTACGCGAAGAATTTCGGGAACTCGAAGAACTGATAGAAGATTTGAGCCTTACGGGTTTCTCGGAAAAGGAACTTGGTAAATTGTTTGCCGAAGCCGAAGAACTCGAAGCGTCCGAAATCGACGAGGTCGTGGACGGAACAAGTTTCGCGGTTTTGGTGGCGTGCGAGAGCGAAGAACATCGCGCCGAAGTCATGGCCCAATTAACTGAACTCGGTCTAAATCCTCAATCCCTGAGAACCTAAAGAGGTTGGCTATCGTCGAAAAGCCCCAATAAATTTCTCGAAATCCTTCTTCGTAATTCGTTACGGTTTGTCTGCGCCATCTCAAAAACAATCGGTAATTGTATCGGACGTTGGCGTCGTATTCGGTATTTATCTCGAAACCTACCCAATAGCAAGAGTTTTCAGTGTTGGACACTTGGTTGAACAGGTCAACGGGAATCGGCAAACATTCGAGCATCGGCGATCCATGTTCGACGACGTAAAGGATAAGAGGCCCGAACCTTCCATAGAAATTATCAAAAGAAGGTTGGTAGATAAGCCAGTGTTTAAGAGAGGTTAGGGTTTCGGGTGTCATAAAGATCGGTGACGGGCAGGGGAACGGAAAGACCAGAAACACCCTGAACGACACCGATTCGGCATACGCCATAAGGGAAGTATACCGGATTTAATCCGTGTAACCTACGGGAAAAATTTGGGTGTGCGGGGTGTCTTGGGTTTTTTTGATAATCACTTTGGTTTGTTGTCGGTTGGCCCGTATCTTGCGACGGGTGGCGCATTTCGAGCGGGGACAGTGGCGATATTCTCGACAAGCCCGACACCCGCAAAATTTTAGCGCGTTACTCATACCCCTATTCTAGCCGACGATACTACGGTTGGGAAGCGGGTTTTTCGATTTCAAATTGAATCGAGGTTGGGAACTGGTTGGTATCGGGGTTCCCCGTCCATTGGGCGACGTTCGGCAAACCCTCTTTGAGAACGTCGATAAATTCCGGTTTGGAATCGGTCATAAAGATAATCCAATCGAAATTCAAATCCCGTAAAGCGGGAATGTTCGTTCGAGCGATTGCCGTATCATAGGGTGGGTAAGCGATAGCAAAATTCGGGTTCGTGGTTTTGCGGTGAGCCAGAACACAAAGCGGATTAGTTGGAGCCAGTGGCAAAGCCAAAAAAGACCCCAAGTGTATCCGTTGCCCGTCAAAATCTTCGGGAACGAGTTTCGGATCGTCAACCAAAAAGAAAAAGCGGGTATGCCGATCTTTTTCAATCAGTTCAAGGAACTTCCTTTGCAGGTCGTAAACCGTGAGCGGTTGGCAGGTGGCAGAGGTTTCGGTAATCCCGTCCCGAAATGTGAGCTTCCCGTCTTCCACACAGTAAAGCAAATCTTTGGATTCCGCTTCCACGGTTTCGGGGGTGTTTGTCAAACTTGAGAGGTTGGCCCCCCGTCTGTATATCGAAATGTTTCTTTGGTAACGAAACAAGTCTTCAATCCAAAAAAGCATTGGTTCGGGGGTGTCGATTTGTTCGAGAAAATTCGACGGATCGAACAGGGATTCTATCAAGCCTTGATCGGCATAGACCTTAGAAAAGTCTTTGGGCGATTGGTTGAAGATTGCCCAATAATAGTCGGAAAAAAACTTCTTTGCCATCGTGATTCCTTCCAGAGAGTGAAAGGAAGATAGTATAGCAGAAAGTTCAAAAAGTCAATCCTATTTATAACCTAGTTTCTTGACGAACTTTTTAATTTTGGGGAGCGAAATTTCTTCCCCTTGCAGACTCAAAGTAATTTGAATTAACAGCAACGAGACCGAAGTCGATAGTTGTTTTGATTCGAGAATGGCCCGTATCCGCGCTTCGTGCTTTTGGAGCGGGTCGGGGTTTGTTTCGGGTTTTGCTTTCTTTGTCATAACGTCCCTTTGGTTTGGTGGTGTGTTTTGTATACCTTTATATATACTACCTATAATATAGGTAGTCAACGCCAAAAAGAAAGATTTTCGAGATTGTTACAAAAGCCCATATCAAGAGCGTGGAAAAGTTTTTTGGATATTTTCCAGAATTATTTCAAATTACTGTTGACTATGTTCGATAAACAGTATATAATAAGAGCATACAAAACACCAAACGAGTTAAGAACTCAAAAGGAACTAAGATGAAAAAGTTAATCAAACGAGCCTTGAACGCAGTCAAAGTAACAACCGGTTGCCTGATGATTTTTGCAGCAGGTTATATGTTCTCAAACCTTTGCCTTGATTTTGGCCACTGGATTTCGGTTGCGGTGGGTGTGGTGGTTCTCTTCAAGTCGGTTGATATTGGTAACATCCATATCTAAGCCCGCCCGATTCGCCCCTTACCTTTAACCCTAACCAAACTAAACTAACCAACAAAGTGAACTATGAATATCGAAGTAAGCCCCGAAGTGATTGCCAACTACGAAAAAGCGGTTCGTGAATCGTCCGCCGATTTCCCTGTAAAATTCCAAGAGTGTAGCCTAGAAGAGGGGAGCAACGAGGGACACTACGTCTTCGCCTTCGGCATGGCCTACCGGTTCCATATCGAAGACAAAAAACAGATGGAAGAGATTTACAAAGCTATCGTAGCCCGTGGCCCGCTTCCCGTCGAGCCGGTCAAGAAGGCCCGAAAACAAAGCGTCAAACAGCGACGGGGGTATTAAAAAAAAGGGCTTAGGAACTTCCTAAGCCCTTTTCGGGGGGGATGTCGTTGGTGGGGTTTCGTTAGAAATGAAGCCAACGACGAACTCTTATCTACCTTTTTTTCTTTCCTTTGGCAAGTCGAGATTTTCGCCCCATGCCCCGTCGTTTCAAAATCACGACACGAACCCGAACTTTGTAGATAGCGTGCATGAGCTTCCTTTTAATTTGGAAGACGGGGTTTTTCGAGGTGTACAGTGATTTGGTATCTTCGACGATGGTTTGGCCGTTCTCGGTATAAACAAAATCCGCGATATAGTCCGCGATGTGTTCCCCTTCCACGTCAAGCGAGTAAGTCACTTGTTTTCGTAGGTCGGAAATTTCCCCTTTGTTTAGCCGTTGTTGCAGTTGCAGGAAGCGGTGAAACTCGGTAGTCGAATCGTACAATTCGCCATTCAAATAAACCGGTTTGGCCCGTCGTCGTCCGCCCCCCTTGCGACGGGTGGAAGCCGCCCGTTTTTTGACGAAAGCCATAGCCTTTTTTTCGTCGGCCAAGTGTAAGACTCCAAAAAAAAGCCAAGAAATACCAAAGTGGGATTTGATACTCTTGACTTACGCAAACCCCGACGAGGTCGTGACCTGTCCGAAATAGGTCAATTCATAGTTCAAAGCCGTTTCGACGACACCTAAATCGTTAGCGATACCCAAATTGTAGCGGGTTTATTGACGGGTGCAAGCCGAAATGAGAAGAACGGAGTTTTGACCTTCCACAAGGAACTGAATCGCTTTATTTTCGGCATAGAAACAAATTTGAATCTTCGAGCCGGTGTCGAGTTGGTTTAGGAACGGTTGCAGGTCGTCGGGCAAAAGAATGACCGAAAACGGGGTTCCTTCGAGCCGGTTAGCATCTTGAAAGGGAAGGGAAGATTTCCCCACAAAATGCGGATCGTTTGTTGAGCCGGTGACGGTGAGGGCTTGCGGGGTGGCCGAAAAAGTGATTCCGGGGGAGTGGGCGTCCGCGCAGAATTTGACCTTATCAACCAAATCGGAAAAATCATTTCCATCGATGAAGATTTTCCCGCGAACGGTTTCGGGTTTGGGTATGGCCGCCTCAAATCGAGGAAAAACCCGTTGGTTTTGGGTGATGCCGATTTCGCGGTCATCGAGCGCGAACCGGACGATATGCGGGCAGACTGTAACCCGAACAATCCCCCCTTTGGCATCGTCTTGGATCGGTTGGTCAGCCTTCAAAAAAAACTTTCGCAAGTTCTTCAAGCCCAAATAGGGGAGCACAAACGGTTTGATTTCCTTCCCCTCTTCGAGGATCGGGGAAGGGATAGCGAGCCGGAAAACCGCAAGCGTCTTCGAGTTGGTCGCAGCGATACGCAAAGTTGAGGTATTCGGGTTATCCGTTGGGAGTATGGCAAACTCATTCCCCCAATGTTTGTGGATTTCGTCGGTTGATTCGTTGGCGAATAGGGTATTATCCAGAGCCGTGATTAGGTTGGTGAGGTCAACCGTGAAAACTTGCCCATTGGGTTCGAGAAGTTCGGGCATTTCGGCCGCGTCGTAAATCGGAACTTCAAATTCCGAAAGTTCAAATTGAACGACAAGGCTTTTTTCGCCGGTGGTTCGATTAGTCCGATTGCGAAGATAGATTTCGGAGTTGCGGGGTAGGGTTTTGAGTAAGCCCGTGAGCCGTGCCGGATCGATGAGCGCGCAAATATCCTCTTCAATCGCCGTAAGAATCCGTATCCCGATCCACCCTTGACTCTCTTGGGTGTCCTGAGCCTTTGCAAATAGGGTATCCCCTTGAGATTGCAATAAAACCTGTTTGGCCCAAGTGGGGATATTTCTACCAGAGCCCGTCAAGAGGGCAGCGTGTTCGAGAAGTTCAAGAACTCTGGGAGTTTGCAGAGTGAACAAGAAAAATCCTTTTTAGTTGGAGTTGGTGAGCCGTCCGTCCGTCGGGGGAACGTCAATTTTTTCTATTTTAAGATCGAAAGAGAATTGACCGATTTCCCTTTCTTCGGCTTGATTGAAAAGTTCTTCAATCGCGCCGATAGCATCCCCCTTATTTTGGAAATGGTGTGGCCGTTGGTCAATGGTAATTCTTATCATTTTCATGGGTTAGTTTATACCATACTAAACCCAATTTGTCAATAAAAAGCGGGTTCCGTATGTAGACATCGGATGAAATTGGCATTCGCTTCGGCGTCTTCGTAGGTTTCTTGGAGTGCATCGGCAAAGACGAGCCATTGGGCGTGGCTATGGTGCTTTTCTAAAACCCCTTGAAAGACCTCTTCGAGATGGTCGGGGAACCGTCGGTAAATTCCGTGGTAGGGATCGGGTGGCAAACCGAATAAATGCCAACTCTCTTTTTCCATATTGAAATTGTTGAGGGCGTCGGGATCAAGAAGACGTCGCCGGTTCTCAAACAAGTATTTACCAAATCGGTCAAAGTACCTGTTTAGATATTCGGGGGGATTTTGTGCCATTACAAAAGTTAGAACATCGGCGTGCAATTCTTCCCGTGACAAATTGAGGTTGGGCGGTGGTTCGAGTTCCAGAGACAAAAACAGATAGACCGGATAAAGGCCGTCTACCCGAAACGGTAATTGGTTGGTTTGGGGTGGCCGTGACGATACCCCAAAAAACGACAAGGGGAGTTTATGCGAGCTTTCAAAATCGCTATTCCAAAAGTTGCTAAACAAAATGAGTTCCGCGTGACTATCTCGGATCGGGAACCAATCGGTTAATAGAACCCCTTCTTGGAAGTTGCGCCGGTTCAATTTTTCCAGTTCTTGCCGGACAAGTTCATACGTTCGAGATTTGGCCCCCAAATACCATTCAAAAGCCGGTAGCCAGATGAGCGGGTCGCTATCGAACGGGTGGCGGGGGAGTGGTTCATCAAATAACAGTTCCAGCGTTACCGAGACTTCGGTGGTAAACGCCTGAGAGACTTTTACTATATTCATATTAGTATACTAATGTTGCGGGTTTGATTTCGCAGTAAAGCGAGAGGGTATAGCTTGAGGGGAGAACCTTGTAATAGTTGAGGGCAAAGGTGCGGGCGCTTAACACCGAAGGGAAGACAAGGATCGAACCGAATTGGAATTGACCTAGAGCCCGTTCGGTTTTCTTGTCAATGACTACGAACATTCGCGGGCGGGTGGGTCGGGGTGAGGGTGGCAGAGACGAAAGCGGGGGGAGCGTGGGCAGGGATACCGGTAGGGGTGGCATCGGTGGCCGTGAGGAAACAGGGGTCGGGTAAAGCGGACGGGGTGTCATGTGGTTATCTCCAATTCTCTTGAGTTGTGCAGAAAAATCGAATCAATTTAGATAGTTCGGGGTGTTTATTCATTTCGTCCAGATCGTCGGCCACAACGAGCCATAAACCCGCGTCTTCGTAGTTTTTTTCTCGAAGGGCTTCGAGCCAGTCCACGTCAAGCGGTTCACTTATCAGGGGGTGACTTTCATAGGGCGCATTGTGCAAATTCTGATTAAAAAGCGGGTGGAGCCAGTGCCAAGCGTGTTTCGGTCGGTTGGCCTTTATTTCGGTGGGTGGGTGGTCGGGGGTTGTTTGGATGGTTTCGATGTTCAGGGTGTGAAACCCTTCCAACGGTTTCCGGTAGGGGTGATTTTTGGCAAGGGAATCGGGGATATTAAGCCAGTGCCAAAAAGCGTATTGTTCATGGGTTTTGAATAGGTCATTGGGTGCAAATCGTGGCGGTTTGAATCGTTCGTAAAAATATACCCCATACTCTTCGAGCGTGGTATGACTCGATTCTACGGACGTTGGGAACACCGAAAAATAGCTACTTGGCATTGTTGGGAAAAACACGATCCAAGAATCGCGGTCGGGTGTCGGGTGTTTCTTTCGGTAGAGGACAGAGACGAGGGGGTGGCGGGGTTCGAGATTCGCGCCATTCGGTCGGGGGATGTTGTAATCGGGGTTATTCTCCAAAAAGAAGTTTCGGTAGGTCGTTTCATGGTGCGAATTTTCTTTCCAAGAAAACATTTCGTAGGCGTGCCGGTCAAATAGCCGATTGATTTGGGTATGAAAGTTGGTGTAGGTCGTGCAATGTTCAACCGTTCGGAGCGTCTTGGTAGAGACCGGTCTTTCGTAGTAGCCATAGGGGTTAGCGTCGAGCGTGCGGGTAGTCAGTTCGGCGCAGTTCTGGAGCACGTCCCACAATACCGGTTTTCGGGTGTCGAGTTTTGCCCATATTATCGGCTCAAACAAGCCAGCCGATTGGCTAGTCTTAGCGTGTTCGCTAGTGAAATGGTGTACACTGAAAAAATTATTGAGGTAGCGCATATTAGGTAAAGGAAACTATACCTGAGTTCGGCAGATTAGTCAACGGTATTCGTTTTTATTTTAGGGTGTATTGTTTTGATACAGTCGATTTGAAATCTTTTTGTATACCTTATCTTCGGGGTTATGTATAGGTGTTGAAAGATTATGTTTTTGGTAATCAAAGGGAATAGAAAGATTATCAAAATGGTAATCATTCAGTGCAGATACATAATCAAAAGGGTGACATATGGAATAAAATAATAATACTTAGTAAAACCTTTAATAATTTGGTAATCCAAGCATGATAATAAATGAGAGAGGGATATAAAATCTTTGTAATAGTTTTGTGTTTATTTGAGTAACATCAAAACACCCTTGTTTTTACGGTGTTTTTGAAGAGGTCATATTGATAACATTGTAACAAAATAATGAGAAAATCAAATAACTATTTTATTCTAGTTATGAGAAAGGGAATCCCTTTTAATAAATCGGGTGTCTCGAAGGTGTTGCAGAGTAAAACGAAAATGATACTTCGTAAAACCATCAAAAAAGAATTTGATTATCGACTTAGCTACACCTAATTTTATTTAATCTCAGCGTGTTCAAAGGTGTCTTGAGGGTGTGGAATTTATCTGAGCCTTAATTTTATTTATACAAGTGTATTGTTTTGCAACAGTGGTGGCGGGTCGCCTATAAAGAACCTGATTATCTTCATAAAGGAAGGGAAGATTCCGGTTTCTTCGAGATGGTCAGCGAAGATGAGCCAGTGTGCCTCGTCTTCGGGTTTCTCTAATGCGCCTTGATAGAGTTCAAGATCAAATTTGTAGGGGAACGCAACAGTCGATAAAATTTCTTTGGTTCGGGGGTGGAACCGTTGCCAGTCGGTCGATACCCGAAAGGTTGGGGTAAATTCCTCAGAATGTCGGAAAGGGTAAAGGGAAGCGTAATCCCATCGGTATTGGTTCGAGTAACCTAGCCAGTCTGTGATGGTTTGGCGGGTGGCCGTCGGGCGGGTTATGTTTTGGTGGACGTATCCGGCGCGGTTGGTGGGTGTGGGGTTCGGTGGCGTAATCAAACAGAACGTGGTCAGTGTTTTATAGGTCGGGAAGTGGTTTCGACAAAAGAAGTTCCCACAATGTTGGGTATAAAAAGGTCTGTTGAGTGTTAAATAGTGGTGAGTTGGCCGAATCGAGGAGATCGGGAAATAGTTCAAAAAAAGGCTATGGCCTTCACTGTTTGGCGATTGGTTGACGCGCGTTCGTTCCTCTAGTGAAAGGATAGCCCGAAGTTCTTGCGCAACGTGGGTAACGGTTTCCGGTCTAAAAAATGGGGCGGGTGGCGGTTCGTCGGGTGAGTGGTGTCCAAGGTGCGAGCCTTGCAAAACCCCTAACAAATCCGAAATCAAAAATTCCCGTAGGTTGGTGGGTTGTTCGGTGGGTTGGGGATACTCCGAAAGAATCCACGTTTCGCGGGGGTCGATGTAGAGGTATTGGGCAAGCCGTTCGGGGAGCCGTTCAGGTGTCACGTTACCCCCTTCCATCGGAATCAGACGGAGCCAAAACAGAAACAGGACGGGCATTTTCCGAAGAGCTAAACACCAAACTTTCTTTCGTTTCGGGTTCCGGTTCCGGAAATACGGTAGTTTGTGGTTCCGTGTTAAAGAATCGCAAGAAGAACAAATAGGGGTTGGTGTCGCAAACCTCTTCGAGCGAATCGGCGAAGACCAGCCAGCGTGCTTTATCGTTGGGGTCGGGGAGTAGTTCGAGTTGGGTAGCCGTCAGGGTGGAGCCGTCATAATTCAACAGGTTTTCCCATTGTTGGAGCCGTTGCAAATACTCCGTCGTTTTGGGTTGGAGTCGTTGACGGGTTCCCAATTTCAGAAAGGGATCGTAGTTCAAAAAGAGTTGGAAGTTGCTACGGTAATCCGCCAACTCTTGCCCGTAAAAGTGGGTTCGGTTGTAACTCTTCCCGAAAGTTTCGTTTGCCCCAAATAGCCAAATTCGCAACAGGTTCCGAAAATCGGTTTCCTGATAATTGCCCGCTACAATCCTATCAATGAGGTTGTAAATCGGTGGCAAAACAAGTATATAGCTATACTGGTTGGGGCGCGGGTAGTTTTCGCGCGAGAGCAAGAAACCCCCAAAGTAGTTGGCCGTTATCCGTTCATCGTACCAAGTTCTTTGGGGAATCCAATAAGCCCCAATTCGATACCGTTGGATGTAGGGAAACTCTGGAATCGGCATCGTTTGGCCGTGGCGGTGTACAGCGTCCCAAATTGGGAAATCCATTTCCAAACTATCATAGATTCGATTCAAATTCTCATTTCGATAGTGGTAGTATTGGGTTCCCGCCGCCATTGATTCATCGGGTGTTGTTTCTTGCGAAAGGTGTTGTATCCGAGAAACGAAAACCTCTTGCGTGATTTTTTCATTCAACGTGAAAGTGTCCACGTGATATTGCCGTTTGGCAGTCTCCAAAGTTCCCTTTGCCACAAAATCCCCCCAATGGTCATTTACCGAACTGTATTTTCCCGAAGAATACGAAAACATTCCGATTCCCCTTCTAATTCTTTAGTATACCAAACTCTTTCGGTTAGTCAATCCTTCTTTGTATGAAAAAACCGTATCAGAGGGAGCGCGGGGTGGTTAGGGTTTTTCTCTTCGAGTGAATCGGCAAAGATAAGCCATCGAGCATGGTCGAACGTACTTTCTACGTCGGGCCGTAGTTCTGTTTGGGTAGTGGTCAGGTCGTCCAGTTCTAGCAAGTTTTCCCATTGGGCAATATCGCCATAGGTGACGTTATTTCTTTTTAATTTCCAGAAGTCGGCAAACGGGTTTAAGCGAATCCAGTGAGAAAACTTTTCAAGGTATCTTAATTGGTTATGATAGAGTTCGCGCCTTGAGTTGTGGCCGAAAAGCCGTCCCGAAAGCCAAGCCGAAAGGATACTTTGACCGATTAACGCGCGAAGATCGTTTTTGGCGTGCCAGATAATCGGGCGGGCTTGATTCGGCGCTAGAATCAGGAAAGTAAAATCGCGGGGGTTCGGATAGCCATAATTGACTAAGAGCACGAACCCCAAATAAGAGTCCCCCGTTGAGTTGGCGTAGGTCGTAAAATTGGGGTTCTGGTAACGGTATCGGTGAAGGTGTTCAAAGCCCCGAATTGGTTCTATCTGAATCAAGTCGCCAAGCGGGATAATGCGGGCGTAATCTTCTAATCGCTTGAGTTCGTTGGGGTCGGGTTTGATTCGTTCGAGCCATTCCGAGCCGTAGATCATACGCTTAAATATGTCTCGGATCATGTTGTCGAAGTGGCATAAAATCAAGCGCCGGTCAACACCGTTCCACACGTTCCCCGGTTCGGAGTTTTCAGCGTCGGGGGTTTGGATAGAGTACGTTTCTAAGCCGTAAATGAAATCGTCCATAAATTTTAGAATGCGATAGAGCATTCCCCTAAGAAGAATCGGATCAGTTGACAAAGTTGTTTTTCAAGTCCCTTTTCTTCGAGGTAGTCCGCAAATATCAGCCAGTGGGCGCGGTCGTCGTGGTTGTCGGGGTTCAAGAAGGATTCCAAATCCTCTTTGTGTTCCGATACCCCAAGAAGGTAAGACGGTTGGGTTACGGGGTTGGTGAGCGGGTGCAGGTTCAAAAAGTCATTATTAAACCCGTTAATCGTGGTTATTGGATCGGGGAACGTGTAGAACGATTTCAAGCCCGTGTGGATCGTCCAGTGTTGTAGGGAGTCGCTAGTCAGCCAAGAGTTAAAAGCGTTGTTTTGATAGACTAGGGGCGAAGTTTGGCGTAGGGCCGTCCATGTGTCGGGGTGGGGCGTGGGAAAACAAATAAGCATCGTGTCTTGCGTATCGTGCGGGAAATTTTCCCGTCGAAAAATCTTCAAGTAAGAAGGGTAGTTATCCCAATACAAACTAATCGAAATCGGTTTGATGGTTTCGGTTCCCTTCGTGATGCGGTCGCATTCTAAGCGGTGACGTTTTTCGGAGATCAGGCGGTGGTGGTCGCTAATGAAATCGGCCATAAGTTCCAGAGCGGGGAACGTGTCTAAGACCGGTAAGACGGGGATAGCCCGAAAATGGTTTTCGGTGTGTCCGCCAAGCAAGCCCGAATAGAGATTCCTTACATTTCGCCAAAAGTCCATTTTGAACGAGTTGTAAAGGATAAATGCCCGTTTGATATTATCAACGATTTGGTGGCGTAGGAAATCCCCGAACGGGGTATAGGGGAAGTTGGTACTATCGTTGGGGTGGTGGCGGTGGGGAAGGGTGTAATAAACCCAAGTCACGTCCGAGCCGATAAAAAACATGCCGTCAATCCTTTGGCTTTCGTGTCGTAGTTGAGCCACGATTTCAAAACAAATGTCAGAATTTTCAAAAACCTCAACCGGTAATTCTTGAAATTCGGGGAACAAATCCAAGATCATTTTTCGTAGATGAGCGGGAACCGGTTTCATCGTTCACGAATCCAGTTCATCTAGGGGGATTTCGTAGTTATCCTTCTGGAACAAAAACCGGATGGTTTGCGAACATTCGGTTTCCATTCCGTTTTCGTCGAGCCAGTCGGCGAATATCAACCACGTCGCTAAATCGTCCGATTTTTCCCGACAGTTTGTCAAGATTTCCAATGCTTCGGGTTTGAGCGGGTTAAAATCCAGATAGGTGTCGTAGTTAGGTGAGGTCAACGGGTGTAGGCTTTTCCATTGCGGAAATTCCCATTTCTTGCCCGTCCGGTAATCAATCAAGTGGTTTTCGGGATAATTGAAAACGGGGTTGTATTGTTCGGACGGTTGAGCGGTGGAACGCAAGAGCCAACGGTTGACGGTTGACGATGGTGATTCAAAAACCGATAGCCCAAATTCCCGAATCTGTAATTCGGGCCGTGCGAGCGGAAACGGGAATTGAACAATCCACGTGTCGGTGTCGGGGGTCGGGTGGTGGGGCCGATATCGCACAAAAACGAAACTCTCTAAGACGTTCGCCGGTGGGTTCCCGTGTGCCGGATGGTAGATTTCTCGGTAGACAAAACGCAGTTGGTAGAGTTCGGGAATCTCCGATTCCGGCGTGGTCAGTTGTTGGGCAGACCAATAGCGCATATGACTAGGGTTTCCAGTCTGTCCCGAAAGAATCGCTTGAATTTGTTCGGCCAAAAAATGCGAATCCGGTTTGACTATCCGGCCTTCATATTCCCCTTCGAGTCCCAAAGCCTCTTTCAGTTCTTCGGGGGCGTGGGGTGCGGAAACAAATTTACCCCCGTAGAACTCCACAGGCAGGTCTATCGGGTATTCCCAAAATCGCGGGGGAACCCCATAACGATAAGCCCATAAAGCCCGTTGCAAGCCGTGGGCAATTTGGGTTAAAACGGGGAGAGTCGAGGTCGGCGAATTAGCCCGTATGCGTTGGTGACGCATAACCCGCAACGAGTGCGACGATAAAGAATCGAAGAAAAGCATAACCCGATTCTACCATAACTTCAAAGAAAGTCAATACTAAATTGATTTTTAGTAGAGAGGTCAAGAGGGGAGCGCGCCGAATCGGGCAAGGGTTCGGCGAAAATCGTCTTTCTCTTTTTCGGTGGGCGGGTTCTTTTTGGCTTCGTCTTCGTAAGCGAGTTCCTTTTGTTTTTCTCGAAAGCGGGCGCGTCTTTGTTTGGCAACGACAGTACGTTGCCCAAGTATTGAAATCAACTGAGAATAGAAATTCACTTGCGACACGACTTCGGGTTCCGTCATACCGTAAAGAATTTGGTTCAAGTCTTCGGGGGTGATTTCGTCCCGTTGGAGCCAAGTCGAACACAACAAACAAACGCTATCGGGTGGTTGCATCTCTTTGAAAAACTTAAACGATATGCAGAATCTTTGCATCTCTTCTTGGCATTCGCGGGGGATCATGGTGTGAATCGGTTGCACTAACACCCGCGCCATCGTCGCAAGGGTAAAGGTCATGACCTTCGATTGAGGTTGAGCGACTTCATCAAAAAGGTTTTTGGCTTGCATAATGCCCCCTATGGTTCGGATGTTCCCATTTTACCAAAAAATCGGATTAGGTAAAGTGTCTTATCGAACCTTCTAAAATCGCGTTTAAGCCCTGTTTGTGTTCAAGGCGACTTCCAGATCGTTTTCTACCAAGATCGTTAGCCCACGGCGTCCACAGGATCGGCAAACGGGTCGATTGCCCCAAGTTGAACCAAAGTATAGATCATTTTCTCCCGAACGTGGCGGGGTTGCCCTTCCAAAGCCCGTTCGATTTCGGGGGGTAGTGTGCGCTTGTTCACTACTTCGGGAACCGATTCAGGGAAAACACCCGTCCAACGTCGTTCCGCCGAAATAAACAGTGATTCGATAGCCACGACTTCGGGGTGCTTTTTGAGTTTGCGGAAAATCGACTGACAAGCCGCGGGGGTGAGCGGTTTTTTGATTTCGTTGCGGTGTTCAACAAAGTTTTGCCAAGCCGTGAAAAACCCTTCGGACGAAAACGGTAATTCGATTTTGAGCGGGTCGAAGTTCTTCGGGATGCCTAAACCTTTTCGCTTGCCCGTGGGTTCAGGGATTTCCAAACCATCTAGCGATTGTTGCAGGGTGTGCTTCGGGCAAGAAAGTATGGGGTTGGGGGTTGGGAAGACAGAGTGGGATTCAATGGTGGTGTGGGGAAGAGGTTGATAGTGGGGTAATACAGGGGGGAAAGAAGGGGAAGGGGCGAGGGGGGATAAAGGGGGAGAGAGAAGGGGGGCGGGTTTTTTAGCCTCTTCCATAACCTTTGAATCGGAATCCTGAGCCACAAAGTTAGCATCGTTTTTTAGCAAAATAACCGCGTTTGGTGTGTGGTAATCATTTCGTACCTGAGCAAGTTCATTATCTTTATTTGGTTCAAGAATAGTGTTCTCTTGTAAGCCCGTAATATCGTTGGAATATAAAACCCCATTTTCTTCGGGTTTTTCCGCGTTTGGTGTATGGTAATGGTTTCCAGAAACCCCAATGTTATCAAACGGGTCTAAGAGCGTGGGGGCGTCGTTTTCGAGTTGGTTAAAGTCTCCAAACCCACAGATTTCCGAAGAATCCGGTTCAAAGCCCGCAAAATACCCCTCAATTTCTTCCAGAGAGTATACCGAATCATTACCAACAAAGTTAGCATTGAAAATCTCGTAAATTTCCGCGTTTGGTGTATGGAAATCATTTCCAACTTGAGTGGTTAGCTTAGGTTTATTATTGATTTCGTCGTTGGGTTCGGTGGGAGTTCCGTTTCGGGTAGCCCGTAACCGGCGTAACGAAAATCGTTTGGCGCGGGTGAAGGGGAGTGCGAAACTTTGGGGCCATGTTGGAATGATGCGGGTAAGGTGGTTCAAGACAAGCCGGACAAGAACGGGTTCCGGTTCGATCAACTCCACAAGCGAGCCAAGCCAGTTTTTGAAGATGTTCGGGTTTTGGGGTTTCTTTAACTTTTCAGGGAGCCAGTACCAACCGTTCCCTTCTTTGACCTTCATAAGGTCACAGGGGGCCGTAAGACCTTCTTTCTTTGGGACAAGACCTAAGCCATTGCAGTTACCAACCAAATACAGATAGCCGACCTTTGATTTATCATCAAGTTTATCAAAAATGGAATCGTGCATGGTTCGGGGTGGTTAGAGGATCAAAATAGGCAGGGTGAAGCCTTACCGCTTTTCGGAGTTCGGGTTTTGGCGAGCTACTAAAATTCGGTTCCAAAAGGTTTCGACTTGCGGAATAACCGGCAGGGTTTCGGGTTTCGGTTGCCATTCGATTAGGCCGAACCGGAATAAAGGCGATACCTTGCGAGCGTTCGAGTAAGAAGCGTAAAACAAGCGGGCCTTCCCCCCGAACAATTCCCAAATATATCTAAGTTGCGGATCGTACCAGTAAGGTATCACGTTCCCCCGAATGGTCTTTAGGTGGTCTTCTTCCCGTAGGCATTTGGCCTCTATAATGCAGATTTGGCCGTTCTTGATGCCGATAGCATCGAGCGAAGCCCGACAGTACGGGTGGGTTAGTGATTCGACACAGACGCCCCCCAAATCGATATCCAGATGGTGGGCCGCTAACCGAATCGCTTCGGGTTCGAGCCGTTTACCCCGTTTCATCGCAAAATTCGACGGTTGAGCGATGCCCGTAACTTTTTCCGTAAACAGGTCTGGGGATTCGTAGGGCCATTTATCCCCCAAAATCAGCCGTCCAACGTCCGACGAACCGATCCCTTCCCGACGCCATTTCAGCCAAGACAAGCCCCTTTGATGGAATGGCTTGCGTTCTAAACCGAAATCCGCGTAAGGTATCGTACTTGGTTCGAGTAGTCTATCGATGTACTCTTCGCGTTCTTTGGGATCGTCGAAATAGCGGGCGAGCGTAACCCGTAGCCTTTCGCGTACTATTTCTGTTTGGTCAGGTGGGTTCATGGTTTATCTTGCCCGTCAATAACTACGGGGATCGGGGTTAGGTTTTCGTCTCTTAGGAATATCTCACAATTTTCAATGAGTGGATAGGCAGTAGTTGGCAAGAAGGTCGGAGCCAGTTTTTCCATGATTCCCCAAAAAGTAAACCAGTAAATTCCGTTACTATCGGGCATCGGTTCCCGATAGGGGTAGGGGGGAAGTCTGCCCGAAAAATTCCAAAAATTTTCATATTCTTGACGGAGAAAATCCAAACCCTCTTTCGTGAGTTTTATCCCTACTTCGTCGTTGATATTGAATTTAATCACAGCGTTCCTTGTCAGATAACTAACCAATAACTAAATGGACGGGGTAGGAGTCGAACCTACGTCGGGAACAAAGACCGGCCAAAGACTTTGTGAAACAGTGACCGATAAACAAACATTGTTCCTATTCTGCCCTTGAAATACCCATCCGATAAGCGGGAAGCAAACTTTTGGAAACCTTCCCGCCGGAAATCGGAAATCGATTCCCTAACCCTTTTGCGGGGTGTTTTCGGTGGATCGCGTTAGGTTCGGTGTCTCTTCGTGGTTCTTCCATTTCTCGAAGAGTTCCAGTTGTTCGGCTTTCTGTTTTGCGTTCCATGATGCCCCTACAAGGCCGAACCGTTCCACAATCGCCTTCACTTTATCGAAGTTGACGCCCTTGCCCGCGTTCTTTTCGAGCTTTTTGAGCGGAACCCCCCGAAGGAAGGCGTAAGCTAACAAACTCCAACGGTTTTCGATTCTGACCACGGCTTGCAGGTGGTGGTAGAGTTGGCCTTGCAGGGTACTACCGCTTTTTGCCTTGCAAATTTCTTTGCGAATAATCCGCTTCTCTTGTGCCAGTGTTTTGATTTTCACTTTCAGCATTTTTATTTTCGTTCTCATTTTTGAACCTCTTTGCTATCGTTTCCGTTCTCAGAATCGGTATCGTCCGCCCCTTCTAAATCTTCGATATACCGGTTATCTCTCTTCCAGAAGTCGGCGCTACTCTCCGAGTCATAATCGGCGATTTCTTGATTCGATTGAGCAATCTTTTTGAGGTCTTTCCCCATCGCCTCAAAAGTTTTGTTCGTTTTTTCAATGGTATCGATCAAAGCCCATGAAAGACCCATCAATGCAAAAACAATCACAATTCCAATTATCAACACCAAGCCCGTTACCACGATGATAAAAACCGCTTGCAAATTACTCAGTTCAATCGTCAGGGTCTGCCCCTTGTTACCCTTTTTTATCGTCTTCTCGGATGCCCTCTTCGAGCGAGTCCAGAAAGTCCCGTATCCGTTCTTCGGTCAAAGGTTCCGCTTCGGAGCCAAAATACCGTTCCATTCGTCCCGAACTGAACCTTTTGCGGATCGTTCGCGTTAGAACTTGATTGATATACTCAGACAAGATCGATTCGGGAATCCGTGTTTTTACATTCAAATTAACATTCACGCTTACTATCGAGCGTATCGCTACCTTCATTCTTGTACTCGTTTGTTTAATCGAATCGTTTGCCATTCGATAGAGGGAATAACGGGGTTAAAGTGTGGGCTATTCGGATCGGCGTATTCGGCGCGGGTGTAGTTCTTGAGTGGGGCCGTCATTTTGGCAAACACAATAACATCCTTTTCTTTTATGCGCCAAGCCTTGAATGATTCTATAGAGATTGTAGGCAATTCGTCAATCTGTAAACCCGTTATTTTCTCAAAAGCCCATCTTTGGAAACCGGTTTCAAATTGGATAAGGTGGGTTAATCTCACTTCTAACAGTGGCTTTATTGATTGCCAGTCCGACCCCTCAAAAAGGAAACCCGCTTCAAACGGGCGCAAGTCGGGGACAGTGAACGTGAGGTAGGTCATAGACCCCTTTTAACTTTTAGCGCTTCTTTGTGCAAGTTCTTCTTTGCTGGTGTTGAGCCATGCCAAGAACTCCCCTAGATTCTCTAAACCCTCTTCGATGACCGGCGTTCCCTTCCACGAGGGATCAAACACCCTGTAAAGATGCCAGTCAAAGCCCTTGACCTTCAAACGGTTTTCGATCAAGGTCAAAATCTTTTCTTTCGCCTTGCGTTGGTTTTCCTCTTGAGTGACACAATCCCGTAAAAATGGGATCATGGTTTCGTTTAAGTCTTCGTAGGTGAGCGTATGGGGTTCCGCCCCAATATGCTTTTCGATAGCCCTCATTACCCGATCAATCGAGCCAAGATAGTTAATTAGCTTGTTCGCTTCGCGTTGCGCTTCGGTTTTGGGTTCGAGGAAGATAATTCGGGCCGTGCGATACGGTTGATAATGGAAGGGTGTTTCCGGTGGGAATGTTTTGGGTTCAAAGCCCGCCAATGCTTCGGCAAATTTCTTCCATGCCGACGACGCACTTTCCCCCAACTCCAAGACCGGTGGCAATCCTAACCGGTTCCCCGCTTCGATATTGGGCCGTTGTTCAAGGATCATACGACGACGCCCGAAAATCTTTTCCCCGTCCTTCTCCACAACTTCCCGCGATAAAAAGCCAATCACGTCCGCCCAACCCCGTGTAACCGACCACAACCGCTTCCAGCCTTCGGGCCTTACCTTCTCCCCGTCGAGTTTCGCGTGGGCCAACAGGATAATACCCATCCCCCGCCGATTGATTTGGTCAAGCAGATCGAGCAAGGTTCCCCAAATCGGGAAACAGACCTTTTGACCGGCGAGTTTCGCGTTGAATCCCGACGGGCCAACAATCTGACCGCTAAAGTTCTCTTGCAGAACATGGTTCGCAAGGAGCAATTCCGCCCCATTGATGGTATCGATAACCAATGTTTGATAATCGTGATTCGATTCTAACACCCAACGTAAGCCCGCCATAAATTCGGGCCATGTCCGAACATCGTTTTCAAGGTGGGCCGTTTTGGGGATACGTTTGGAATCGATCAACTTGCGTAAACCCGTCTCCCCCCGTGTCATTACGAAAACCGGTTTCGGCGAGAATGCCGCAAACGAGGTTTTCCCTTCCTTCGGGGGTGCGTACACAAACACCCGTGGGGGGAAGTTTCGGGGTTCATCAATAACGGAAAATTCAGTCATTTTTTTCCTTCAACAAGCCAAGTTCTTGAAGTGTTAATTTGGCGATTTGATAAACTTCCGTGTTATCGGGGAATACCCGTTTGGTTCCCGCCCGAAGTTCTCGAATGAAAATTTCGAGCTTCTTCAAAAATAAAGCCTCTTCGTCCGCGCTTCCTTCGTGCAGAGCGTCGAGCGGGTTTAGCCATGTTCGGCGCTTGTAAGGTTCCTTTTTGGGGGTGGTCATAATTCCTCTTGTTCCAGTAGTAAAGCTAAACCCGCCCAATCCATTTGAGAAACCATTTGACAAAATTTATCAAGGTTCTTCGATTGGATCGTAGCACGATCAACACCAACCAAAACCGAACTCTTCAAACCCCATTCGTAAAACGTCACTACCCAACTTTCAACCCGACCCCGAAAGTTTGCTTTCCATCGTTTTTGAACTTTTTGGGTTTGCGGGTTCGTGTATCCTTCGGGGATGAGTTGAATTTCTATCGGGCCATGTCGCCAACCCCAACCAATACCCCTTAAACCGCTTGTTTCGATTATGCGAGCAAAACCGCAAGAAATTAAAGTTTGTTCCACGTTTTCCTGAAGGTACTTTTTATTTTTTCGATTTTATTGGGAATAGTCTTAGATTCCTAACTTCGTTTATCGGATCAATCCGATAGCAAAGTTTCGGAGAGTTTGGATATGGCAAAAAAAAAGCAGATTGACGAAGCCGACCTTCAAAAAGTCTCTGCCCTATTTCTACAGGGTTTGAGTGAAAGCGAAATATCAACTTCCCTAAATCTTGGAAAAACCTTAGTGAAGGACGCCCTCAAAACCCTCAAAAAGAGATTCTTAGATAATGCCGACAAGGATAAGGAAGAACTCCGTTCAATCGAACTAGCCAAAGCCTCTCACTTAGAACGAATCTATTGGGATAGCTTCGAGAAATCTCGAACCTTTACCGTCAAAACCGTAGTCGTAGACGGTGAAAAAAAATCGGTGGTCGTTCGCACAGAAACCGGTTCGGGGAACCCTCAATTCCTTGCGGGTGTCGAGCGATGCGCTACCCGACGGATACGGTTACACGGTTTGGAGAAATCGACAGACACCGAAGTCAGCGAGGTTCTGCGCGTTTTACATGAGGTTGTAACACCCGACGATGAGACGCAAACCGAAAGTAGTTGAAATCAAATTTCAACTTTACGAAAAACAACGGTTGTTTGTCGAATCGTCTGCGCTCTATCGAGGTTTTACCGGTGGACGGGGAACCGGTAAATCAAAGATCGGAGCCTATGACCTTATAGTCAAAGCAAAGCCGAAGTGTAGTTATATGGTCGTTTCGCCTACTTCGGCGATGGTGAAAGAGACGAGCCTACCCCCGTTTATTGAGATTGCCGAACGGTTTGGGGTTATCAAAAAGCAATGGAAAAGCCCATACCCCCGCTTCCTGTTGAGCAATGGTGCTACCGTCGTTTTTCGTTCCGGTGAGAAGCCCGAACGCCTTCGGGGGGGTAACTATTCGGGGGTTTGGTTAGATGAAGCCTCTTTGATGAAGGAAGAGGTTCACGGGATTTGCATTGCGACCTTGCGCGAAAACAAGAATTTGGGGTGGATGTCAGCGACCTTCACGCCACGGGGAAAACTTCATTGGACGTATACGGTTTTCGGGAACGAGAAAACCCGAACCCCGAACACGATCCTAGTTCACGCCAAGACCAGCGAAAACCCGTTTTTGCACAAAGATTTTGCGGGTCTGATTAGAAGCCAACTAACCAGCCTAATGGCCGAACAGGAACTTGACGGGTTCTTTGTTGAGCAAGGCGACAGCCTTATCAAGGAAAATTGGTTGCGGTTTGCCGATAGTTCGCCGGTCGATGCTAAACGGGTTCGGTTCTGGGATACCGCTTGCCTTATAGCGGGTACGAAAATTACTACGAAGCGTGGAGAAATCCCGATAGAAAATGTTCGGGTTGGAGACTATGTTTTAACCCGTCAAGGATTCAAGAGAGTTCGGAAATCGTGGCTTACCAAGTACGTCAACGAAGTGACAACGGTTAAATTCTCGAATGGAAATTCGCTAACGGGTACAGCCGATCATCGAGTTTGGACACAGAATAGGGGTTGGGTTGAAATGGGAGAACTCAAACTAACCGATCAAGTTATTTTCTCGAAAGGGGAAAGGGTATGTCAAGACGTGGGCCAACCCCAAAAGAAGACACTCAAACGATTGTCTTCAACGGAGTACGTTACACCAAAAGGCCGGGGAAACTTTACTACAAAACAAACCGATGGGATAAGGTGCGAAAGCGTTCCTATGCCGAAGCCCTTCACCAAGCCGTTTGGAAATTTCATTATGGGGAAATACCCGCCGGATACCACGTTCACCATATTGACGGGAATGCCGAAAATAACGATATTTCCAATCTGCAACTCATGTTGCCAAGCGAGCATCGACGTTTTCACAAACCTTTTGAAGGCTACAACGGAACCGAAAAATACAAACTTGATTTTATTAAATGCGTCGAAGCCGGAAAACGAAGTTTCAAGGAGAGAAATCACGTTTGCACAGGGTGTGGAGCAATCTTTGTATCAAGGGCACACAAACCCCCGAAATACTGTTCCCGACGTTGTGGAGAACGAACAAGAGCAAAAAATTCCCGTTTACGATCTTGAAGTCGAGGACGCCCACGAATTTTTTGCAAACGGTGTTCTCGTTCACAACTCAACCGTGGGGGGATGTTATACCGCCGGTGTTCTTGTCGCTAAAGATGCCAATGGAAAGTATTGGATTGAGGACGTGGAACGGTTCAAATACACCACAGCACAGCGAAACGAGCGAATCAAGCAAGTAGCTATCGAAGACCGCCAACGGGGTTTTGTTAAGCAATATGCCGAAATTCAAGCCGGTGGGGGTGGTATCGATTCTTTCTACGCCCTTGAACAGTATTTGTTGCAAGATGGAATTTCCATCGAGGGGATACCGACCGGAAACAAGAGCAAGAGCGAGCGAGCCAAGCCCCTACAAGCGTTAGCTGAACATGAGAAAGTTTGGATTCTGAAAAGGTCTTGGACGCAAAATTTTGTTTTGGAATTAGTGAACTTTCCCCAAATTGTAGATAAGGATCAAGTGGACGCCGTGGCAGGGGCCGTGAATAAACTCTTGCCAGAGGAATTTTACATTCCTTACGAAACGATTCAAAAGCCGTTGCCCTTCGGACGCCCTGAACTCCCAAAGGTGTTTTAGTGAGCATTATCACGCGAATCCGACAAATCCTTGCCCTCTCAGAAGGGGAATCACAATATAACACGGGTTATAGTATGGTTTATCGGGATCAAGAACTCTTGTTCCTGAACGAGCAACTTCGGGTTTATTCTTCGCAAGTTCGGTTACGGGGTAAGTATTTCGACAACTTTACGGGCGAAACCGCCGAAATGCGGATCGCCGCCCGTCGAGCCTTTGCCGAACCCGCCGTAAAAGCCGCGTTACTTGGGAAAGTCTATGCGGTGATGCGGTTGCCTCTCCAAGTTATTGCCCGCGACCCATCCGACCCCAACCAACAACGGGTAGCCGAGTTCTGCGCCGACCTTCTGAACCTCTCAGAAGGGGGAGTTCCGGCGATTATCTGGAATGTCCTTTGTCATGCCCTTATTGACGGTTTCTCGGTAGTCGAGCCGTTGAGTGTTCGCTACCAGACGGGGAAGTGGTTAGGCAAAATTGGTCTGTTGAAGACCAAAGCCAAACAGATTAACAATATCCAGTTTGAGGTTGATAACTATAAGAACATCACGGGTATTTTCAACATGATTGGAAATAGCGCCGTTCGCTACAACCCTGATGATTTTATCGTTTTTTCGCACTTGAAGATGTTCGAGAGCCCGAACGGGATTAGCGACCTTCGAGCGTCCTACCGTGCCACGGAAATGATTTTGTACTTACTCAAATTGCGAATGATTTTCTTGGATAAGTTTTCGGGGCCGTTCATCCACGCGAAAACCGGTGATATTGGCTATCGGGCGATGTTGCTTGAACAACTCAAAGACGCGCGCGGGCAAGGGGTACTTGTCACAAACAAGGATGCCGAACTGAACATTATTGACCTTGCGATGTCGGGAACCTCTGATTTTCAGGCCGCGATTGATGACCTTCGCAAAGAGGTTGCGATTGGTATTTCCGGCGCGTTCCTTCACATGCTAACCGGTGGCAAGACCGACGAACGAGGAAACAGCGAAGTTCAACAAAGCACGGTTGATTTGTTCATTTGGGCGCTATCGGTTCAAGTGGCATCGGTGATTCAATATCAACTTTTGCCCGACTATATCCACGTTAATTTTGGGGTGAATGCCGAAATCCCCATTATCAAATTGGATACGCCTAACCCTGTTTACATGCTGAAGGATTTGGAAATCGATAAACTTCTCTTTGGGATGAACTACCCGCTTTCCAAGCGAGATTTGAGCAAACGAACAGGCCGACCGATTGCGACCGAACCCGATGATATATTGACAAACGCCGACCCTTCTGGGATTATGCCAGAAGCGAATCCCGCCCAAACCATTAACACCATGTAAGGAATTATGAACGCCATTTTACCGATGCCCGTGTTCTCAGGAATCGAATTGACCGATTCCCAACGGGCCTTTCTGGAATCGAAAACCAAAGTCAAAGGGTTTGCGGGCGAACGTGGCACAGGTAAAACCTTTGCCGGTGTTCTAAACCTCTTGCAACAAATCAAGCCCAACGGGAACTATTTGGTTTTGATTCCCAAGTTTACCCAATTCAGTTTGGTTGCCTCTGCGATTTTCCAACATATTCCCTATCGTGGCCTTGTCGGTTCGTGGCGTAATGGTATGCGTCCGGTTTTCGAGTTCACAAACGGGGCCAAAATCCATATTGAAAGCGCCGAAAACCCCGACCTCTTGCGGGGCCGTTGTTGCGATGGAGTGTGGATCGATGACGCCGAAAATGTTCCTTTGTCTGTTTTTCTGGACGTGTGCGGAACTCTGGATAAATCGGGCGAACTCACGTTGACCTTTACACCCAACACCCCCGACCCCAAATGTACGATGTTCTACCATTCGGTAGGGTATTGGTTGAATGATGTTTAGATCGG
>JAULBV010250478.1:0-11710 GCA_032358295.1 Pterothamnion heteromorphum | reverse complement strand
AAGACCGTCGGTAAAACTCGTGATTGAAAAGGAGCGAGACCATGCCAAAATTTGGAATGGCTCGCCCTTTCCATGCAAACGATACTCTTTGTAAAAACACGAGAGTGCTCTGCACGGCCGGCCAACATTTCCAACAGTAAGCGACACGCAAACTCCACAGAAGTTTCTGAGGGGATCGGTTGAAACAAAACGGCGTGTAGCGCTTACACTGCGGGGGAGATCCCGGGCCAGACGTCGCACCTTTGTCGCCTTATGCGGCATCATTGTGTAAGTCATGGATGTCGTGTCAACGACCATTCCAAGGTGTTCGATCTTCCTCGCGCCATGCCATTCACCTTTCGTATTGTGACGTATGAACCCAAGGGTGTCAAGGAGGGCGTCGACCCGTACGGCTGCGGCCTTACATGATGAAATATCCGCCAAAACACCATGCGGAGAGGGAGCAATAAGAAAGTAGTCCAAATAAGCAAGAACCCGATAACCCCAACTGCGAAGTGTACGGACAAAAGGCGCCATGAGTTGAGTAAACCAAAGGGGAGACCTTCCCCACCCAAAAGGCAGCGCCACACATTGATAATACTCTCCTTCATAGTGGAAGATGAACCAATCTCACATACGAGAGGAGTTAGGAAATGACGGTAGCCTTTCTCGATATCCATCGAGATGAGATGATCTTGACGTTGCAAAGCCATACCAAACACCGCCAATGACTCCATCCGAACGCTACCTTTCCTCCAATCACGTGACTGCTTTGATAAATTAATCACAAATCTGCCCTTTCTTCCTTCGGTTCCATCCTGCAATACCAAGGAAAGAACTTGAAATTATAGCACCTGCTCTTCTGGTAGCATCTGCTGTGACCCGAGAGACACGCTTGTATATCCCGGTAGCACAGCCTTTCGCCAAGTCCGCCTGAGCTAACTTGACATCCTCATTCGTCTGTGGGAATTTTCCCTTTTCCTGACCGGTCCCTGGTAAAAAGGGCCTTGAAGGCGGGTCGTAAATCCCGTATCGAATGGCTCGGAAGAGGAACTCCGAGCACCCAATCCCCCGCCACGCGTCGGCGCATGTCTGTGTCTTGCTCCAAAGCGCACGGGAACGAACGTGGGACATCATTGGTCATGAGCGGAACCTCCCTTCTGGCCGCCTGAGCGCTTGATTACATTGCTCGCGGCTAAGGTGGCTACCACCTTCATAAGCTGGGTTGATAGGTGGGATTCCAGCTTCCCGAGTGGCTCGACTTAGTTGTATGCCATAGGTACTTCGTTCTTCGCTTCTAGGCTTGAAAGTACCAACTTGGCATACACAGGATCTTTGCCTGCCAGACTGCAGAACTGAGCTATTAAACCAGAACCTCGTAAAACGTATCGGTTCAACAGAAGCATCCAAACGTCAAAGCGCGAAACATCCTCCATCTTGTTTTCCGCCATCGCTTCACCCCGTAGAGAAGCCGCGGCTTCTAACATCGCACTCCAATAGCCAACAGCATTGATGTAGTTGGCCTCGTGCTCTGCCACTCCACGAAAACTGTTGTGCTTTTCTAGATCCTTTCGGACAGACCAATGGCGATGTTCGAAGTAGCCGCCCGCGAAAGGGTTGACATTCGGACCAGGTTTAAAAGGATGCTGGGTGATGAAGTACTCGCGGTCATCTCGAAAGCGTCGTGCAATTTTGCCGTAACAAACCAGCCAATGCGGCTCAATGCCTGCCTCAGAAAGCGCCTGGCCGCCCTCGATAAACTTGGCATTCGTCAACAGTTCTTCGAGTGTGTTCAAGCTTGTCTTCAAAGTCGACATGATGATGGTCTGCGTCTTCGCAGACTCGTTCGCGATCGTTTGACCAGATATGAAAGAGCCGCCACCCGCGTAGTGAGGGGGACTCCCTTGGGAAAGAGAGGCACGGCGGAGGGAGAAGAGCGTCCTTCGCACCGACGTCCTGTCGCTTAAGTAGAACGCGGATAGGCACCAACTGAAACTCAACTCAGCGGCTTGTACCTGAACGGCAGGTACCATCTGCCAGCTGTTATGCATGCGGACGCTTGCACGGACGCATCGGCTTGAACGAGACAGTAGCGCGCTTGCCTCCCTACATACATTAGATCCGTTTCATCCGTATAAACGATGTCTACACATGACAAAAATTAACATTTCACTGAGGAACAACTATAAACACAAAGACTGCCAAATTAACTGGCATTGTCCAAGACGAGGTCGACCGGCACTGGTGCAGGGACGTAGTACCATGCAAATATAAAACTTTTAAGGTTTAGAGCGTGACGCTGAACAGCACTGCGCACTGTGCTCGATGGTAACGCTTAAGAACAACAATCCATCAATTTTATGTGTGTTGATGAAGTCGTGCTGAGTACGAAAAACGATAAACTAGAAATTCGCAAAAATAATTGGCCATTTTTGACTCTTTTTTCAAGCGAAGAACAATTTTGCACGGCGAGGAACAATTTCTTGATAATGGTGGATTATCCGGCGAAGTGCACCCCCATACCTAAAAGTGCACCCTGTCAGGGGGTATGTATGTGGTGTAAAGTAGTGTATGTGAGCACTGACGTTTTCAGTACTGACGTGTGAGTTGAATGTATGTGATGGGTTCAATACAACCCAATACTGAACCTCCCACAGAGGTAGTACATAATAATTGGCCCAGACCTTCGACGGTGTATCTTAAATATATGAAATTACGTAGATCGGACAAGGTCTCGTCTAATAGCACAGGGAAGACAAGGGATCGGTGGATTCTCGAGAACCATACCCCGCCACAAATCCCCCACTCCAGATGTTGGGCCTGGTGGGAGCACCACAGTCCCCCCACCAGGCGTTGGGGCTTGTGGGAGTAGCTCTAATCTGGTACCACCCAGAGGGTGACCTCTGACCATATGATGATAAGAGGCACAGTTGTGCCGCACTGCACACTATGCAGTGCGGGTGGAGATGGATCTAAATTGGTTGTGGTGAGAGTATTCAGAATGATTTACTGTTAAAGCCTATTTTACCGGTCGTTCGGGAGGAGTCCTAAAACGCTATTCGAATAAAACGAGAAATAAGGGAGGGGCACATCGCTAGTGGAGGCCTATTTCCAAGGGTGCACATTAAAAATAATCATGCGCAAGGCAATTAATTTCCTTTGTGCACCGGTTTCTCCCTTATATTTGGGCCATGTGCCCCCCTTCTTGTACAGTGATTTAAAGTATTTACTGGGTTGTTTAATATTGGGATACGAATGCGGCACCTGCATATGCGTGCTACCAGGAGCAGCTGTTTCTAAGCGGGCGAAGCAGGTGACCGTGTCAAGCAAATACATCCTACGAACCCGAGCACGGACAACACCTGTGACTGTGACGATAGCGGTCTACTTTGTGATTCGAAATGTAGGCCGTTGTCGTCCGCTTGCCCTGGCAATGTAGGCTCCTCCGCAATTTGCGAAGGCAGCCTACATTGCGAAGGGTGGCCACATGCGAACTGGGAGCTAAGCACGAGCGCGCTAGTGACGCTTTCCTCAGCCCGGGCTGAGGAAAGCGTCAGCTGCAACGCAGCCCAAACGGCACAGATACGACGCGCGGTAGGCGGGCGCAAAATATTCTGGTAGTTCAACGGCCCAGGAGGGGGGGGGGCGGGGGGCGCCATCGTGTTATCGCAGTCAATGCTACCACTGTGCTACAGACAACGGGTTTTGTAGTGTTCGTTACCCCACGCGCGCGATTCCAGCCCGTCCCTCTCCGAAGTTTCTACTCTCTTCAAGGTATTCTGAATCTGCCGCTTATTATAATAGTACCGAAAGGAAACTGTGGACTGTACTTAGCTCTTTCGCTTTCGTGGCCGTTCTAAGAGCGGTCGTTCTAAGACTAGGCACCGTCCTTTCGCAACACACGTAATAATGGACGTATTCAAGGAGCTGATTGTATTGTGTTGGTAGTAATGGGCGGTTGTGGCATTGGCACAGTAGTGTGTTTGCGGACGGAGTGTAGAGCGTCTCCAACGCGGCAGCCTACGAAAGCGAAAAAGTAAGCGAGCACAGCGTCATGATCAAAAGAACTCCACACTCCAACGCCTAATTCCATAGTTATCGTACTTCTAGTACAGAACGGTACGATAGTTGGCATCTGGAATCCAGATTGTGGATAACCGAACTAGAAAACTTCGCCTACCCTCGAGGCGTTTCGCTCTTTTGAATCTACTTCGCTCGTCACACCACATTCATCGCTAGTGGCATTGTACTGTTGTGGTTATCGAGCTTTTCTCTGGAGTTTAGTTATTCGTCCCCAACGCATTCGGGTCGCTGTAGCTCAGCAATGCTCATATCACCCTCCTTGGCCTCATGCGGTTACTCTATCTGGCGGACGACTTTTACGATCGCGTGATCCGCTTTGTAAAGTTATGCACCATGGCTGTTATTATGGCGCGCGGGCTCGTCGATGCGCAGAACAGCCCATGGGAAGACAGTCTCTGACGGGTACGCGCCGCGCCAGCTGCACACATTGCTGCATGGCTCAAAATTTGCGGGTGTCTTTCAAGGGTAGGCAGATACAGCTACACTTGTATCACCGTACTAGCATGACGGACGACATGCTACGTGAGCGCGGCGAGGAGCGCCCGGATCAGTGGGCGCCGTTCCTGACCGGGCCGAAGGAGGTGGCTCACGGCGGCGATGAGGATGACGAAGTGGACGCGGAGCAGGAGGACTGTGGTGGTTATACGAGTACCTGTATGTACTTTTTAAACAATGACGATATCCATGGGTGGCTGGTGTACAGTAAAACACCACACCAAGTTCTGTGGTGTACAGTACACCAAGCCAGGTATTGGTGTACAGTTGTGAAATGTATTGATTGTTCGTACTGAGTTCTGTGTGATCAAGGTGCTACGGCTGCACCAGGCGCACATGCGCGATGCCAGGTCAGGCGACCACTGCGAGAGCCGCCACTGCAGCGAGCGAGCGCATGCGAATTGCGATCTACGAGCAGGAATGGCAATTTCGGACCAGCCCTGCTGCACAGGAAGGCACAGAGGACCGTCATATCAGACCACAGACCCACAACGGCAGATGGGGGGCGGGCGGCCATGAACAGACGCGGCACATTGCGCCGAATGGAACGCCGGAGACACTGCGTGAGCGACGGGCGTGGATTGCAGCTGGACACAGCAACGGCGGGAGTGGACGCGACCGATTGTGGATAGATTGCAGGCTCGCAAGACGAGAGGGTGCACGACACAGCGACCAGCGGTCGCGAGAAGCGACACGACCCCAATAAAGCGACGGCGCTACGCACCGCGACTGTGTGGCAGAGGTAACTGCGAACACCGGCTTGTGCCGTCCGACTTGCCTACCGCGTGCGATCTCCTGTCCATCCTCATCCCCGAAGTTCCCACACCTACCTCTACCGACCTACTTTGCGGCTTTCATAGTTATGGGCCCAGAGGGTATCTTATCGGGGTCGAGCGACGGAACGACTACGGCGGCACCGGAGTTCGTGACCAACGAGACTGTGAAGTTCCGCTACCGTGACTCGCTACGCACTTGGATCAGGCTTGTGGCTAGGCTCGCTATTGGCGACCCGAAGCACAACGCCACTCTCGAGGGGGCGGGGCACCTCATCTACATCGCCTGTGACTCCACTGCACGCGACCTCCTGCGTCAAGCCGAGTACGCCAAGGACCTTGACCTCGATGGCGAGAAGGATCCTAAGAAGGTTTCGCTGGTCGAAAAAGTCATCTCGATCATCGCGAGAGACTCCGCAACTGAGAAGATCAAGAGGCAAGTTGAGTTGTTGACGGACATCCAAACCTGCCAACGCAAAACGGGCGAGCGCACCGCGTCATTCGCCAACCGTTTCAACGGCGCCACAGCCAGATACTCCAACGAAAGAGGCCCTCTGTCAGCCTCTGACAGCCAGCAATTCGCCGTGATGATGCTGCGTAACGCGAACCTACCCACCGACACGCTCAACGCCATCACCTATCAGCTTATCTCTCAGCAGTCGAGCTCCCGCAAGAATGACGAAGGGGCCTTCGATCTGCCGATTGCGATCAAGAAGTCCGAGGCGGAAGCATTCATGGCCGTCATCTCGTCCGTCAGCAGCACGACCGACGACACGCATGCCCAGATGATAATGGACACCATGGTGTCCATTATCATGACCACGCTGCAGCTGGACGCTGCAGCGTGGTCAGCAAGATCGACGATGCTATCAAGGTCATGGATGCGGATGGAGACCCGGTTCACTTCAACCTTGAAGACACTGCATCCGCTGTGTCGCAGGCTAAGATAACGTGTGAGGCTGAGGAACCGCGTAGGAATACCATGGTTGCGTCCGCCGCTTACGAAGACGTCCAGGGCCGGCAGGTGGCACGCCGTGACCACGTACAGAAGATGAAGAAGGACAGCACCTGCAGAGGCTGCGGCCTCAGTGGACATTTGTTCATGGACCGCCCTGAGTGCCTTGACCGCGTGCGCAATAAGCGTAGGAAGTACATGCCTCCCCAGGAGAAGCCGGAAGCCAAGGCCCAGACACCGCGGTCGCTTTTTCATCAGGGAGGAAAGTAGAGCTCCGTACTTCCCTCCACATCGATGTAAACCCAATGCTTGACGAAGGAGCCCCCACGTCCACCGGCGGGATCGCGAACGCGGCCAGGCTATGCAACGCACTCGAACTCGACCTTATCCTCAGTCCACCGCGGGCTGTATACCACCACGGATGGGGTACTGAATGCGCGAACGCAAGACGGATTGCTGCAAGTTGGTACTTGACCACGTTCGACGCTAATAGACGACCGACGACGCTTGTGTTCGACCTTGTAGACGGCGAATCCCCGCTCATCCTAGGACTAGACGTCAAGAGGTTCTCGGACACATTGAACCTCAGCAGACCGACCAGCATCGTATTCAGGAGACCGGCTGACACGGCTCCTAGGGAGTTCCTGACATACCTCGCCACCGATGAGAACGGCGACGACAGGCTGAGACTGGACCTGGCGCCACACAATGCATCAACGCACACCAGCCTTCTGGCGGCTATCGTGAAGAAGCCGGACTTGAACGTCGTCAAGAAGATACATCGGTTCACGCACGCACCAGCAGAAGAAATGATGAAATTGCTGAGTGACGCCGGAATAGCCACGGATGGACTGGCCGCCGCGTGCAGGAAGGTCCACAATGCGTGTGCGGTGTGCGCGTCATCAGGACGGCCTAAGATCAGGAAGAAGGTCTCCATCTCCCACGTCAACGAGGCCTTCAACGAAGAGGTACAGATCGACTTCTGCGTCGTGTACATACGGGACGAGAAACACCAGGTGCTCAACATGGTGGATATGGGGACCACATACAGAGAGAGAGCTATCACCGCCAACCACAGCGCATTATCCCTGAAACAGACGTTTGAGAGGGAGTGGATTTACCACCATGGGGCGCCGAAGGCGCTCAGCGCCGACCCGGAATTCTGTAAGCAATTTTTTGCACGGTTCTTACAGGGACACGGGATTGAACTGAGAGCTAGGCCCTCACGGTCTTCATACAAGAATGGCAAGGTTGAGCGCAACAACGGCACCTTCAAGTCTATAATCGACAGGCTCTCGAAGGACTCGGGAGCAGAAACGGCCGAGAACCTCATTGCGCGCGCGTCGCTCCTCACGAATATGTTCCACGGAGCTGCCACCCTGAGCGCGTTCCAACTGGCGCGGGGATATTCACCGTCGATTCTCGGCATGCCTCACTCCCTTCTGCCCCAGGAATTGATGGACGCGCATACGCAAGCCATGGCCTCGAGGGCACTGACTAGGCTGCTGCGATCGAAGAACCCAACCCTCATCCCACGCGAAGCCCTTACGCCCGGACGACAGGTATGGGTTTTCTTCAAGACGTCAAAGCAAAATGAAACCGTCCGTTGGGTGGAGGCGACGGTGGTCAAGGCACTAGACCACATCGTTCAATGCAAGCGCTCGGCGAACGGGCCGCCTATGAGCGTAGCCTACGAGGACATCAGAGTCGCCCCGTCAGGGAAACTCGCGCGCGATCTGCTTCTCCCATCGCTGGAGGACGCTGTGGCAGACGGCCCATGCGCCAGACACAACGATGCGACGCCTGACGAGACGCAGCCGGAAAATGCTGATCAGCTGATGAGAGACATCTTCGGTTCCGAGGAAGAAGAGTCTGATGTGGAGGAGATAACACCGATAGCGAACACGCGGAGCGGGATAGAGAAGAGCGCTACATCTTTCCTCTCCAGCGCGCCTACCGGTAACCCAGAGATGGATATCGGCCAGGTTCAGGTCACGGATGGCGATGTGGATCCCGAGCTCGCAAGCACAGAGCAAAAAGAGCTTGATGTCATGCACGAACGTGTGGGCAGCGCCCAGTTAACCAGAAGGAAAATGGAGTTCGCTCCTCCATGGCTGATGAACAAAGCCACGCGAGAGGAGATCGAGCAGAACTGGAAGGGAGCATATCGCGTCGTGCGTGATGAAGACGTGCCGCTGAACGCGAATGTCATAGGGTCGCATCTGGTGTATAAGGTCAAGGTGGAAGAGAAGGGCAAGAAGAGGCTGAAGGCTAGACTGTGTCCGCACGGGAACCGCGACCGGATGAAGAACTCGGTTAGGAAGGACTCCTCAACTGCTCAATTCAACATCATAAGGCTGATGTTGAGCATAGCTACCATCTTGAACCTACGCCTTGGCTGCCTGGACATACAGGGAGCTTACCTCCAAAGCGGGCCGATTCAGCGCGAGATCTACGTCAGGCCCCCGCGCGAGGTCGACATACCTAGAGGTCACATGTGGTTGCTCACGAAGATGCCCTACGGTATCACTGAGGCTGGAAGATATTGGGCGAAAGCAATCGAGGGCTGGCTCACAAGCGAAGCAGGGCTGAGCAGAGTGCACGGTGTCAGCCAACTCTTCGTCAAAAAGGATGATGACGGCAGAATTATCCTGCTCATAGCCAAAGTGACAGACGACCTGCTGATGGCAGGGTCAATCGAGGCCATGGAGCAGTTCTCAGAAGGGATCAAGCGGAGGTTCAACGTGCGGAAGGCGATCATCGACGAGGAGTTGTCATTCAACGGGACCACCATTCGGCAGAGAACCGACGGAGATATCACGATGTCGATGGAGGATTATCTGGAGGCCCTCAAACCGCTGCAGGTTGCACCCGCTCGAAGGAAGAACATCGCTGACCGGGCAACAGAACGCGAAGTCCGCGACTTCAGGGGTCTTGCAGGTGAACTCATATGGATCGGATGTGCGGTGCTACCTCAGGCAGCGTACATCGCCTCGAGAATGCAGCAGAGCATCCCAACGCTAAAGGTGCGCGACTTGATCGACGCCAACCGGGCACTGAAGGAGATGAAGGACCTGGACGCGACGCTGCGGTACCGCCGGCCTAACGAGGGCACGCAGGAGGCAATGGTCACCACTTTCTCCGACGCCGCATTCAACATCTCGAAGAACTCGAGCTATGGTCAAACCGGCTTGGTCACGGGCCTCGCGTTCCCGCCCGAGGACGGCGTGTTCCACATGCTAGACTGGGCTAGTATGAAGCAGTGCAGGGTGAGCCACTCGTCATACGGCGCCGAGATACTGGCGTGCACGGAAGCCGACGACCGCGGATATGGAATGAAGCAGGCGATTTCTTCTATATCACCCGGGACAATCGTGAGACACACCGTGTGCGTGGACTCCAGGGGCCTCTACGACACCCTGACCACCTTGCACGAGGGTAAGGACTATCGTCTGCGTCAAACCGTACAAAGGATCAGAGACTCCTTTGAATCTGGAGACCTGGATACGTTGCGCTGGCTGCAGGGCAGGGTTAATGTCGCCGACGCGCTAACGAAGTGCAACACGGCAACGCACAGGTTGCTCAACCGCGTGGCAAGAGAGGGGACGCTGTGCCTACCGCCACATCCCTCCTTCCAGCTGGACAGCGCAACATGGAAATGATAGACACTTCAACTGCGTCTTAGTGTCTACTGGGTATGTGAAATGTATTGATTGTTCGTACTGCGTTCTGTGTGATCAAGGTGCTACGGCTGCACCAGGCGCACATGCGCGATGCCAGGTCAGGCGACCACTGCGAGAGCCGCCACTGCAGCGAGCGAGCGCATGCGAATTGCGATCTACGAGCAGGAATGGCAATTTCGGACCAGCCCTGCTGCACAGGAAGGCACAGAGGACCGTCATATCAGACCACAGACCCACAACGGCAGATGGGGGGCGGGCGGCCATGAACAGACGCGGCACATTGCGCCGAATGGAACGCCGGAGACACTGCGTGAGCGACGGGCGTGGATTGCAGCTGGACACAGCAACGGCGGGAGTGGACGCGACCGATTGTGGATAGATTGCAGGCTCGCAAGACGAGAGGGTGCACGACACAGCGACCAGCGGTCGCGAGAAGCGACACGACCCCAATAAAGCGACGGCGCTACGCACCGCGACTGTGTGGCAGAGGTAACTGCGAACACCGGCTTGTGCCGTCCGACTTGCCTACCGCGTGCGATCTCCTGTCCATCCTCATCCCCGAAGTTCCCACACCTACCTCTACCGACCTACTTTGCGGCTTTCATAACAGTACACCACGCCATATTACGCGGTGTACTGTACACCAAGCCAATTTCATTGGTGTACAGTACACCACGCCGTTGTAGGCTATGCAAAAGCGTTATATTTTATTGGTGTACAGTACACCACGCCATATTAAACGGTGTACAGTTCACCACGCCATATTAAATGGTGTACAGTACACCACGCCATATTAAATGGTGTACCGTACACCACGCCATATTAAATGGTGTACAGTACACCACGCCATATTAAATGGTGTACAGTACAACACGCCACATTAAATGGTGTACAGTACACCACGCCATATTAAACGGTGTACCGTACTCCACAACGCTGGAGGCGTTCGCCGTTTAGTTTCTGGCTTGAGAGGCAGGTGCCGTGGCGAGCATGTCGCGCACGGCCGCGCACGAAGCGGTGTAGAGCCTGGATGGTGTCGTCGGGCTGAGCGAAGACGGAAAGCCGGACGTGCGGCGGATGCACCTCGGATGGCGCGAAAACGGCTACGCAGCGTGGAGTCGAACTGGGATATGTCCGGGTCGGAAAAGACGCCGCGACGCGCGCTAGAGCAGGCCGTACAATATGCATGCAATAAGTATGGCGATGACCAGGCCTGGACGGAGCCCAGGATCAGGGTGTCCAGTGGCTGCGTGGGCGCCGGGACTATCGGACAAGGCGGTGCTCGGCCGCGATCGGCAGCGTCGGCACGGCGCCTAGTTCTGTTCGTACCTGTATCCAACTACTCGTACTTGGAGTAAGTTACTGTACAGTCCGAAGGGTAATACCGTACTTTGAACACAAAGTAACCCGTTTAGAACAGCCCTGAGCAAATACATCACTGGAAGAAAGTTATATTCTATTAGAATTATTTGTAATTTATTCAAACATCCCAGCAGTGTTTACACGACCTTATTTCTGATTACTTATTTGGCGGTGCAGGTCAGCGAATCTGGGTGCCTTTCATCTGACAAAGAAGATTATATCAGGGCGAATTCTAATTAAACTTTTCTGCATACCTGACAGGGGTATGTATTGTGATTCAATTTCGCAGGTGCACATCTCTGGTAATGGTGGATTATCCGGCGAAGTGCACCCCCATACCTAAAAGTGCACCCTGTCAGGGGGTATGTATGTGGTGTAAA